>CAUYQG010191168.1:0-12097 GCA_963574415.1 Tarsius wallacei
GGTCAAAACAGGATGAACAAAGATACATTGCCTGTCTGGTCCATTAAATTGAAACTAGTTGCCTTGAAAAGGAAAAACATGTTTTCATTTCAAGCCAAAATCTAGGGTATAAAAGGAGTCAAAAAAGACAATAAATCAGCATTTGTCCTGCTTACAGCAGAGTCAGTGTCCAAGTATTTTCTCCTGCGCTGACGCTGTCCCTCTTTCAGGAAACCCTGACCCACTGGAGTTGGACTCCCGGCAAACATAAATCTTGGGGTTGAAGGTGTAGGGAGAGGAGAAAATCATGAAGGCATGGCTCCACAGAAAACAACAAAGTTCGTATTTCAAGGAAGAAGAAATGCCAGTAGTGCTCAGTGCTGGAGGCCTCTTAAATAAGGTATGGTTACCGGGCTCGGTGACTCAGCCTGTAATCCAGGTTCAAGACCCGCCTGGGCAAGCGAGACCTCATCTCTACAATAAATCAAAAAATTAGCTGGGCGTGGTAGCACGTGCCTGTCGTTCCAGCTACTTGGAAGGCTGAGGTGGAAGGATCGCTGGAGCCCAGCAGGTCGAGGCTGCGGTGGCTGGGAGCAGCCACTGCACTCCAGCCTGGGCAACAGAGTGAGACTCTAACTCAAAAAAATAAATAAATAAATAAAAATAAGTTATGGTTGTGAAAGGTCAAGTTAATCTTGACGATGACAACGTGGCTTGGGCTAACTCTGACAAGAAAAGCTTATGAGAACTAGTGTAGTTGGATCTGGGTTGCAGACTTAAAAGAATAAAGGGACAAAAGCCTTAAAGACATCACATGTAAATAATCTATTCAATGTTATTCTAAATACTAATATATGACATATGTATAATGTAAAAATATTTTGAGTAATAAAATGTATAGTATATACTTGCATAAGAGTATGTATAATAGTACTATCTATAATAATAGTATGTAAAGAAAATATATTTATTGGTGTATATATATACATAGGCGCACACACCTATGTATTCACATTGTGTGTGTGTACGTGTATGTAATACATGAAGGAAGACAGATGATAGTTCTTTTTCCCTGTCTTCACTGAGGCGTTCTATTTTCTTCCTACACACTTTCATTTTTTTAAAATTTATTTTATTTATTTATTTATTTATTTTTTGAGTTGGAGTCTCACTCTGTTACCCAGGCTGGAGTGCAGTGGCCGCTCCCGGCCACCGCAGCCTCGACCTGCTGGGCTCCGGCGATCCTTCCACCTCAGCCTTCCAAGTAGCTGGAACTACAGGCGCGCACTACCACGCCCAGCTGATTTTTTGATTTATTGTAGAGATGAGGTCTCGCTTGCCCAGGCGGGTCTCAAACCCGCGGGCTCAGACAATCCACTCACCTCAGCCACCCAAAGGCGCGGGATTACAGGCTGAGCCACAGAGCCCGGCTCACACTTTCATTTTTAAGAAGTCCTCTGTCACCCTTTTTCCAAATTTTTGGAGAAAATTCCATTTGTTTCTGATTTCTTTGAAGATATTTGTGTTCATTGGATTTCTAAAGTTTCACAATGTGACTGGGTACGGAAGTGGCTTTACACATTCCAGACCCATTGTGATGTGTATTCTGAATGTCAATCTTTCATTAGGTCTGAAAAAAATTTCCCTCATTGTTTTTTTGAAAGTTACTTGTACCGCTTTGTTTTCATTCTTTCTATAAGTTCTACTGTATATAGACAGATCTTTTTACTCTATTCTCCCAGTCTCAATCTCTTTTCCATATATTCCATTTTAGTCACACCCTTTGGTACACTTTAAGCAAACAATCAGTGTCAGATGCACTAATTCTTTTCTTAGCCATGTCTACACTATTATTTAAACCATCTTCTTAGTTTGTCATTTCAATGGCTATTGTTAATATCAAGATGTTTTACTTTTCTTTCTAAATATGGCCTTTTAAAATATTGTCTTAGTCACTCCTTTTGTCTTTCATTTTTACAATTCTATCTGTATCATTATAAATATTACTTTATAATGCTCATTCAATTATTCTGTTTCTGAAATTCATGTTATTTCATTGTATGGATGTCTTTTGCTTATAGAAGATTGGTTTTGGTTATTTTTTCATTCTAGGCTATCCTATTTTTGAATGTTATGTGACTTGGGTTGAGGGTGTATCTGTCCAAATCAATTTTGTATTTGCTTTTGCTAAGTTTTCAAAACTCTTTCTGCCTTAGGACTACTTAATGTGTTATTTATTCAGTGTTGAGTTTCCTGAGTGACTGAATAACATATATTTACATCACAAACTGATTGAGGGCATAACTGTGACTCTGAAATTTCAAGGACCCGAAGTAAAGAAAAACATGCTTCTATTACATTTGTCTCTTCCAAGACATTGATTTAATATTACTTTTTTCTAGACCATGTTTTACTAAAGGTGTATCCGTTTTATATAGAGGACTCAGTTACAATTCCCTATAAACATCACTTTGCAGTTGGTTGTTGGGATTTACCTTATTTCTTCTAAACTCATCTATGCCCTTAGAAGTGTAATAGTGAGAGTGTTTTGGGGTTATGTAGTTTACAGAATGTATTTTATGGAAAAAAACAGAAATTTCATGACTTAATTGTTAAAGTTGTCCTCTTTTTTCATCCAATACTTGCAATTCAGAGGAATCTATGTGTATAATCAGTTTAGTGTTTTGCCTTCTGCTATTCAAACTTCTGCAACATTTTTTTCCATTACCAATTTATAGTTTTGTGTCTCTTCAAATCTCCTCAGATAAAGCTATTAGATTATCTAGAATGGTGCCAGACAAGAACAAGTGCAAGCTACTAAACTTTTTAATGTCGAGGTCGGCTGTGGAAGAATTGATAACCCATTACCCTTATGCTGGAGAACAGAGATTTCTCTCTACCTCCAGGATTTACTGTGTTAGTGATGGACCGTCTCTCCAGCACTGAAAGGAAACTAAATCCACCACTGAAGTTTTCCTTCAGGCTCACTAGAGTCAGTAAATTTATACCAACTCCCCATATTCACTCTGTCACTCAGGCTGGGATGCAATAGCACTATCACAGCTCACCACAGCCTTGAATTCCTGGACTCTGCCAAGCCTTCTGCCTCAGCCTTCCAGTAGTTGAGATCACAAGGTGCCACTAAACACAACTGTTTTTTGTTTTGTTTTTGTAGAAATGGGGTCTTGATATGTTCCCCGGGCTTGTTTATAACTCTTGGGCTCAAGTAAAGTAATCTTCTTGCCTTGGAATTTATTTTTTGGAAGAGAGCTGCAAGGCAGAGAAAATCAGGGCTGTTCAAGATACCAATTCTACAGAAACAGAATACGTTTTAACAGTAAAAAATTAATGGAATGATTTTCTTTTGACTAAGATATAGAGACTACCAGAGTAAATGTCCTCTACAGACAATGGTGCCATCTACAAATAGGAATGAACATATGGCAAACTAAGACAGACATTTAAAAATATATCCCAAAGTAGACATATAGCTATTATTGTGGCAATTATATTGGCAATGGAAAAAATAAAGAACAAGTTAAATATTACTACAGGAAACAGAGAATCCCAAGCATAATGCCATGCTGTCTTGTGCCACAAAAATGTTATTGCCAAGAACTCCAAAACATTGTCCATGAAAAAGTTGATGGGGAGCAGGGATTATTCTGAGGAAATGATCCAGAAAACTTGAATGTGCATCTTTGTTTGGGCCAAGGTTGCTTTTCAGGTTCTCTGACAGTTGCAGGGCACCTGGGATGGCAACTCAGAGTGAGCCTGCAGTCAGTTCCCATCCCATCCAGTTGCAGTTAAGGTCATGTAGCACAGGCTAATTGGCCTGATCTCAAGCATTCGTCACCATTTGTCTTTTGGCCAACAGTATTTTCATTGAAACTGTTAATCAGAATATTTTAGTATATTCTGATTGGATTAGGTACAAAGAGCACTGTGCACTAGCATTAAAATAGAAATATAATTGTTTAAAGGCTAACACATATAAAACAAATTACTTCTTTCAACAAATAAATACGCTCACCCCATTTTGAAGCTACTGAGGATTCCCATTGATTTCTATTAATGAGCATCCATTCTTTCTCACTTTCCACTCCATTTAATCAGTTAGAAAAGGCAAGGCTGCTGATTTTCAAAATCCTCATTTCCCAATGGTAAATTGAAATCCTAGAAAACAATTATGGAAGAAGTGGCAGAGCAAAATGCAATAGTCACTCATGGTATTTAAAGTTTTCCTGAACATCCATTTTCAATCACTTATTTCTCATTTAAATGCTTTGTACATATGCCCTCAAAAACCTGGAGTCTAGAATTTGCAAACTTGTTTTGACCAATGTATAAATTGCCTCTTTGAAATATCACACTAAAGAGCAGAGTTCTGGAAAATACATTAAAATATCCTTTCTTTGTTGGTCTACTAATTTTTGCAATCTTCTAATTTTTGTTTGGATCAAAATCAAAGATAATTTGCATTGTTCTGAGTTGTAAATATAATTGTCAACTTTGGTCTGTAGTTATTATTTTATGTACCTAATGGGAAATTTCAACAACTGATTCATAAATTGAATGACTAAATAGAGTTTTATTTTATGTATTTGAAAAAAAGAAAGAAAAATTAAAATGACCCAATTTAATCATATTGAAGTTTTATCTTGAGAAAAATTTGTTTTGCTTGTTTTAAGTTAGACACAGTGAAGAAAGAGTGCAATAATGCCTTTCAGATAAGTAAAAAGAATGGAGCATTCTCATGTTGCCATCTCTGTTTAGCAACAACAAAGATACAGGCTCAGCTGTATAAAAGCAATTGTCTCTTTAAGAGCTAAATCTTATTTGTGCACAGCATTAGCAGTAGCCCCAAGGCAACAATGAAGATGTTTTCAAAGTATTGCTTGGGAATTTGTCAGTGATTCTCATTGACATTAATGGGAGTTTTATGGGCAGTTTTACTTCCTTCACTTTGAAATGTGTAAGTGAGAGTTTCTGCAAGAGCGCTTTTTGCAGGCTTCCTGCATTTCATGAAAAAATACTTTCAACTATGGATGTGTCTAAAAAATATTGAAATAACTGTTGATATGATGAATACAATCAACTACAAATTTAGGTAGCCACATTAATCAAACTGGTTATTTCAGTTTCAAAAAGTGATCATTTTATCCTTCTTCTCCCCTTCATTATCCATTTTTCACCTTTTTAAAAATGGGTAATACATTTGTAGTCTGTATAAATTAGTACACTTTTAAAATAACCTATCTACATATATCATGTAAGAGGACACAGTACACCAAAATGCAGCATTAAATTGTTTGTTTTTATAGTGTTGAGCTTTGATATTAGTTATCCATTGACTTATTCATGATGCTCAGCACTTCACTAGACATAGAGAGTATAATGGTGCTATGAACGCATGGAGTGCACAGTTACTAGTAGTAATAGTAATAAAATTCCAGTAACACAAGCACTTGTTAAATCATAATGTAAAAAGCACTATGAAGAGGTACACATACAATAAAAGGAATAATAGGGAGGTCCAGGAAGGTTCTGGAAAAAGTGACCCTTGAGCTGAGTTTTAAATGATGAATTGGTATTACAATGGTAAAAAAGAGATAAGAAGAAAATATTTTACAAAGAAGAGATATCTTGTGAAAAACAGTCCTGTGGTTGGAGGGATTACAGAAAATACTTGGGATTTAAAATGAGCCACTGTGGCTGGAATGAGCAAGGGTAGGAAGACATCAGGGACCAGATTGTAGAGCTTCCAGTAGATAATGTTAGAGAGTTTAGTTATTAGGATACTTTAGGGTTATCATTTTCTTCATAACACAATTTAAGGACTTAAAAAAAAGCACTCAATCTGTTCACAAGTTTTGTTAATAGTGTATCTGAATGCTTCTGGCTCAGTGTCTCCTATGTAGCTGCAATCAGGTTGTCAGCTGGAGTTGCAGTCATCTGAAGGTTTGGTTAGCCTGGAGGATCTGCTTTTGATGTGTTCTCTCACATGAGAGTGGTAGGAGGTCTCACTTCCTAACCACATGGACATTTTCATAGCTGTTTGGGAGTCCTCACAACATGGAAGCTACTGATTCCCCCAGAGCAAGTGACTCAAGGGAGAATAAGAAGAAGCAGAAATGATTTTTATGACCTAGTCTCTAGAGGTTCACACTGTCATTGATTTTTTTCTTAGGAGTGATTCATTATGTTCAGTTCAAACTCAAAAGGAGAGAGATTAGGATCTTTCTCTGAAAAATCAAAAATATAAGATGGTCTGTATGCATATTTTAACATACATAAAAGTGGTTAAGAAGGAGAGGTGAGTATGATAAAGTTTCCATTTATAAAAAGTTGACCTTGCTGCTGTATGGACAAAAAACTTAATTATAGTCAGAGAGGATAGTGTATAGTAAGAAGTAAGTTATTGCAGTAGCCCAAGTGGCTGTGAGAGTAGTTTGGATTGAAGTGGAGGCAGAGACTATGAAGACAATATTTTCGAGGTTAATTGATAAGATGTTAGGATGGAATAGTTATGTGGGAAAACAAGAGGAATTGTCATGGATTACTTCAAGTATTGTAGCTTGTTTAAATTCAAAATTGGTGAATGTGTCCCCCTAAAAAGCTTGTGGTGAAATTTGATCTCCAGTGCCACAATGTTGGGCACTGGGGCTTAATGGGAGGTGCTCCTGTCATTAGGGTTCCTCCCTCATGAATGGATTAATGCTAATTATAAAAGAGCTCGACATTGTGAGTTTGTTCTCTCTCTGGCACTCATGTGTTTCCTTGCCCTTCCACTTTCCCTCATGAGATGGCATGGCAAGAATGCCCTTGGAAGGGCTTGACCTTGGATTTCCACGTCTCTAGAACTATAAAAAAATAGATCTTTGTTCTTTATAAATTGTCTAGTCTCAGTTATTTTTATAGCAGCACAAAACAGACTAAGACAAAATTGGTACTAGGAGTGAGGCTGTTGCTATAACAGATTATTGAAAATGTGAAAGTCGCTTTGGAACTGGGTAATGCAAGCTAGAAGAATTTGGAGGATCAGGTTAGAAAAAGCCTGTCTGCTGTGACAGGTGATTCTGGTGAGGACTCAGAAGGAGACAGCTGGGGAGAAAGTCTGAATCTCCTTTGAGATTAGTTAACTGGTCATGCCAGAATGTTGGTAGAAATATGAACACTAACGATAATTCTGATGAGGTCTCAGTCATAAATAAAGAACAAGGTAGGCCAAGTACGGAGTCTCAAGACTGTAATCCCAGCACTTTGGGAGTCTGAGGTGAGAGGATTGCATGAGCCCACAGGTTCGAGACCAGCCTTGGCAATTGGTGAGAACTCACCTCTACAATAAATTAAAAAAAAAAAAACTCATGGTGGCGCATGTCTGTAGTTCCAGCTACTTGGAAGGCTGAGGTAGAAGGATTGCCTAAGCCCAGAAGGTCGAGGCTGCGGTGGCCATGAGTGTGCTACTGCACTCCAGCCTGGACAACACGGTGAGACTCCAACTCAAACAACAACAACAACAAAAAACAAGGTAGTGAAAACTGAAGCAAAGGCCGTACTTGGTATAAAGTGGTAAAGAACTTGGCTGAAATGTATCCATGACCAAGGACTTCATGAAAGGCAGAATTTAAGAGCAGTGAACTAGGGTATCTGGCAGAAGAAATGTCTAAGCAGCAAAGATTTCAAGGCATGACTTCTTTTGGCCACTTACAGTAAAATTAGAGACAAGAGAAATGATTTAAAGATGGAATTTATAATGAAAAAGAAAGCAGAATGGAAAGATTCAGAAAACTCTCAGGCTGATCTTGTAAGGAACAGAAAAATATGTTTGGGTGAGAATACTAAGGGTGTTGCTAAGCAACTACCTGCTAAAGAGAAGAACATGGATGCGGGATGCCAGGTTCTCATTATCAAGATGATGGGAGAATTCAGAGATCTGGGAGGCAAGTGAGGATCTTGAGGGCAAGGTTTTCAGAGAGTGCAGCAGGAACTCAGCATGAACTGCCCACGGCCACCTATCACTCTGCATTATGATGCGGTGTTTCTCCAACACTCCATCTATGGCACAAGTTGTACAAGTGTAAGGTGTGCTACTGAAGGGTACAAGCAGTAAGCCTTACTGGCATCCACATGGTGCTGGTTCCGCAGACACACCAAGTATACAAGCTGTGGGGCCATGGCAGCCTCTACATGGATTTCAAAGGATGAACTGAACAGCTTGGGAGCCCAGATAGAGACTTGTCCCAGGGGTGGAGCCATTGCGGAAAGGCTCCACTAAGGCAATGAGTAGGAGTGAGGCCACCAAAGAGAGTTCCCCCAGGGCAACGATCAGCAGAACCGTGCAGTTAGAACTTCCGGGCAGACTCCCGGAACCTCAGAGCTACCAGCATGTAACTTGAGCCTGGGAGAACTGCAGTCAGGAAACTCCACCTTATAACGGCTGTGGTGTGGCCTGTGTTCAGCAAAGCAAACACCCTCAACTCATTGTGACCAGAAAGCAGGACCTGGAGTCAAGGAAGATCATTCTGGAGTTTTAAGATTTCACCTACTTTCTCTGCTGGGTTTGGACTTACTTGGGACCAGTTACTTCTCCATTCATTGCCTTCTTCTCCCTCTTGAAATGCAATGTGTATCCTACGGCTGTCCCACCATGCCTTGGGTCTCACTCGTATTTGATTTAGGTGAGACTTCAGACTTTGGACTTTTGAGTTGGCACTAAAATGAGTTAAAACTTTGGGGCTATTGGGATAGAATGAATATATTTTGCATATGAGAAGAACATGAATTTTGAGGAAGTAGGGGTGGAATACTATGGTTTGAATGTGTCCCTCAAAAAGCATGTGGAACCACCCTCGAAAATAAATTACTGTAAATAATATAACTTCTTGAGGCAATGAATTTGATCTCTCTCTCTCTCTCTCTCTCTCTCTCTGTCTGTCTGTCTCTGTCTCCTCTCTCTCTCTCCTCTTTTTCTTCACTCTCTCTCTTGTCCATTGGTGGACTCTCTTGTCTTTCTGTTTTCCATCACGAAACACCCTCCACTAAGGCCAGCATCAATAAGGTCCTCACCAGATGCAGCCTCCCAATCTCAGAGCTCTCATCCTCCAGACTTATGAGAAATAAATCTCTGCCCTTTACCAATTACCCAGTCACAAGTATTCATTTATAGTGGTATAAAGTAGATGAAAACACATGGTGATGCCATTATCTGTAATGGAAATCCTCAGAAGGAAACCAGCTTCAAGGCAACATGGAAGAAGTAATGAGTGGCAAGATCATAAATATAGATGGCCATGATGTAGTTGAGGTGAAGGTATAAAATGTGTCATGTGAGTTACAGCTCAAAGAAAAGATTGGTAAATTTAAAATATTAAAATGTTTGGTAATATAAACTTTGAGTCTGTGCATAGGTGACAACTAAGACTAATTTTGCATGACATCATCTAAGTAAAATTAGAGAGTTACTATAAGAAAATGTCGAGAATTGAGCATGAAAAGTAGATAGATACAGTTTTTAGATTCAAAAGATGTAACAAGACTTAGTGATTATCCACTCATTCATCTATGTTCTTATTAAACAAACCCTGAGCACTTACTATGTGCTAAGCAAAGACCAGTGCCATAACTAGTGTCTACAGCAAAGAGCAACATATGGATGTCTTCTCTTATCTTCAAATATGTTAATGAAATATGCAGGCAACAAAATATGTAAATATAAATATAATGTAAAAAGTGTTAGGCAAGAATGGTGGCTCAAGTCTGTAATCTTCACACTTTGGGAGGCTGAGGTGAGAAGATTGCTTGAGCTCAGGAGTTTGAGACCAGCCTAGGAAACATGGTGAGACCTTGTCTCTACAAAAAATATCAAAGAATTAACTGGTTGTAGTGGTACATGCCTATAGTCTAGTTTCTCAGGAGGCAAAGATGAATTGAGATTAGTAGAAGTAGTTGTTTGAATAAACATATAGAGGATTTAATTATATTTAATCATACCTTAGATCTCTGAAGAAAAAAGTTGTGGAGAACCTAAACAGAAATGTGAGTGTGTATGGCACATTGAGGTGGGACAACAGATGTCAAGCAGATGTGGTGGAAGTTGTTTGCCTCCTTCAAGTGCTTTTTACCTTCTGGAAATTGGGGAGTGACACTTTCTACATTATGGTTCTAGTGAAGACTGCCATTCTGTGCATCCTGCCTCTGCCAATCAGGCATCTGACTGCGCCTGTCAAATTGAAATACTCTCCCAGGGTCTTCAATCTGCAGCTAGAGGTGGGAGTGAAGCCCCTCTCTGGAGGAGAAGGAAGAAGTCAGCACATCAGCTGCAGCTTACAGCTCTTGTTGTGTGAGAAAACAATGACTTCTCATGTGAACTGGAAAACAGAAAACATCAAGAAAGCTGGGGAGGAAGTTCAAGAAAAGATGGGGCTGTATGGGGAGTGAAGACAAGGGAGGAAGTTCAAGAAAAGGTGGGGCTGTATGGGGAGGGAAGATAAGCTCATATTTTCAACACAAATTACTTAGAGAAATGGAGGGAAAAGGGAACACTCTTACACTGTTGGTGGGATTGTAAACTAGTACAATCTCTGTGGAAATCAGTGTGGCAATTCCTAAATGTTCTAAAAATTGACCATATGACCCCACAATCCCCCTACTGGGAATATATCCAGAAGAACTGAAATCACTCTATAAAGATACCTGCACATGTACATTTATCACAGCATTGTTCACAATAGCAAGAACATGGAACCAACCATGCTGCTCATCAAAACAGGACTGGATTTTTTTTAATGTGGTACATATACACAATGGAATATTACACAGCCATAAAGAACAAAACCATGGACTTCATAGCAATCTGGATGGAATTAAAATTTATACTACCGAGTGGTCTCTCACAGAAACAAAGAGCTGAGTATCACATGTTCTCACTCATAAGTGGACTTTGAACAACTATCGTAATACTATAACAAAAGTATTGACAGTAGCGGGAAACTGTGGGGAAGCAGGGTGGGGAGGTGGAATTGACAGTAGTTGATATCTGCCTGGGGAAGAGGGGGCACACCTCATCAACAAGGGTACCTGCACAATGAATATTTGTATACCTAACCCTAGATTATACCCCACAACTTTAAAATAAAAATTAAATGAGAAAAAAATAAAATAACATAAAATAAAATGCCATATGGCATTCAATGTAAAAAAAAAAAAAAGAGAGAGAGAGAAATGGAGGAATTACTGTGGTTTGGTGAGGGATTACTGGTAATACCAGAAGACAGGTTGGATTCTGTTGACTATTGTCAGTGCTAATAAATTACCAAGGAATAAAAAGACAAAAACTAGTTATAAATACATAGAGTGTAGATATATATACATGTATATTGAATATAGAAAAGAGAACGCAGTAATAATATTGGAAAGAGAATTTATAGTCACATGTGAGATCAGAAAAATCACCTGAATAATTGGCTTTGAATTTTAAAACATTTGAAAGCCAGGGGAAGGAAGAATCACAAAGCCTAGACTGGGGATTATGGATTTGATCCAGAGGAGAGACATTCAAGTGTGTGTAAATATGAATTATTATAATTCAGTGCAAAAAAGCAACTAAAGATTCAGGAGATCTCAGGGATAGTGGATAGAGAAGATGCTAGGAAGGAGGGAAAGGATTTTCCTTTTTAAAAAAGAAGGAAAATACTGGTAGTTCCAGGCAGGAAGAAATTTAGGAGACAAGTAAATTGACAGGTTTGTCAAAAGAATTTTTGTCCCAAACATAACAAATGGGCAAACTTTACATCCTGAATCTTTGCAGGCTAAGACAAACCTTTAAAGGTGGCTTGTTTAGAATGAGAACTTTTGCCTGGTGCTCTGCCTGTGTTTCTGTCCAGTTCCATTTTATGCTTTCCTGTGAGATATCCTATGACTCCATTGTGTGTTGATACTGGAATATGAAACTGTCATTCTGACTGCACACATACTGATGTATCCTTAGCATTTGCTGGTTCCATGTGTCATCTTTTTATCTGGTAAAAGTTATAGATGTTATCTTAACAGTATTGTTCGTCTTTCTTTTTAACAACTATTATGGATGTATATATAAAATACTCTCTGTCTCTCTCTC
>CAUYQG010191172.1:0-60709 GCA_963574415.1 Tarsius wallacei
AAAAATTAGCCGGGCGTGGTAGCGCACACCTGTAGTTCCAGCTACTTGGAAGGCTGAGGCGGAAGGATCGCCGGAGCCCAGCAGGTCGAGGCTGCGGTGGCCGGGAGCGGCCACTGCACTTCAGTCTGGGCGACAGAGTGAGACTCCAACTCAAAAAAAAATTTGTCCCTCATTTTCAGTGTATATTTCTTATTTCTCCTTTCTCATCTTTCTTTGCAATAACGATTTTTTTTCCCTTCTACTAGATTAGAAGGTAAACACTCTGGCTGGATGCAGTGGCTCTTGCCTGAAATCCCAGCACTTTAGGAAGTCAAAGCAGAAGGATCACTTGAGCCCAGAATTCAAGACCACTCTAAACAACATAGCGAGACCTCATTGCTACAAAAAGATGAAAAAAATAGCCAGACATGGTGGCACCCACCTGTTGTCCCAGACACTCAGGAGGCTAAGGCAGAAGGATCCCCTGAGCCCAGGATGTCAAGGTCGCAGTGAGCAGTGATCATTGTGATCATGCCACTTCTCTCCAGCCTGGGCGACAGAGCGAGACCCCGACTCAATGCATCCTTCCTTGTGTCTTTTATGTTACTCTGGCCTAATGTTTTAATATTATCCTTTTAATTTAACCCCACAAAACTTTATGATTGTTTTATACAGTGTTATTTACATTTATCCATATATCACCTTTTTTTCCTCTTCTTTTATTCTGGTATCTCAGATCATCTATTCGAGACCTTTTTTTTTCCTTAATAGTTTGTCTTTAGCATTTTCTTTAGTGAGGGTCTGAAGGTGCGAAACTCAGTTACAGTTTATCTGAAAATGTATTTATTTTGCTATTACTCTTGGAAGTTATGCTGTATGTAGAGTTCTAGACTAGAACTTCTTTTTCTTCTAGCACACATTAAAGATATGACCGCAGTGTCTTCTGGCTTCTGCTGCTCCGGTAAGAAATTATACTTTAGGCCAGGCACAGGGGCTCACACCTGCAATCCCAGCATTCTGGGAGGCCGAATCAGGAGGATTACTTGAGATCACAAGTTCAAGACAAGCCTAGGCATCATAGCAAGACCTCATCACTAAAAAAACTTGAAAACTAGCCAGACGTAGTAGCCCAGCTACTCAGGAGGCTGAGACAGAAGGATCACCCGAGTCGAGTAGGTGGAGGCTGTCGTGAACCTCGATTGTGCCACTGCACTCCAGCCTGAGTGACAGAGTGAGACCCAAATTTGAAAACAACAACAACAGCAACAACAAATAAACAAAAAAAACAAGTTAGGCTTTAGTCTGTCACTGTTGGAAGGTGATCTGTCCTTTTCTTCTGGCTACACTTAACATTTGCTTTTGTATTTTGGTGTTCTGCAATTTCATTATGATGTGTCTATGTGTGACTTTTTTCCCTATGAGTTTCACTGGACTTCTTGAATCTTTGAAATAGTGTCATTCATCTAGAAAATTCTCAGGTATTACCTCCTCAAATACTGTCTCTTTTCCTCATTACTCTCCTTCTAGAACAACATGCTTAATCTCTTTCACACTCTTGTTCATTTTTTTCATCCCTGTATCTCTCCTGCAGTCTAGATATCTCTTTCTGATATGTCTTCCAGTTCACTAATATTCATTTCAGTTGTGTTTAAGCTGACGTTAAACATACATATTGAGCTTTTAAATTCAGTAGCTTCTTATTTCCACAGGTTTGGGCTTATTTAAAAACTTCCCAGGTTAATTTTTATAGCTTCATATTCCTGACAGCAGTCACATGCCCAATCTTGGCATGTGTTAATTTCACACTAATGTAATGGTTGGAGGTGTTCCAGAACACCTGGGTGATGTGAACACGTGCTGAAAATCTGCAAGCAGCCTCTGTGTGCACCATTCTTCAGGGAATTTTATCATCTCCAGCTCAACTTGAAGCCAATACAAACTTCCTTGACCACACTGGGCCTATAGGGGACAGAGCAGTTACTTTGGTTGATGTTTATGTTGAGGTTACAGCCTTTCAGAGTTTTAGTTTTTTGGAGGAAGAAGTTCCTATCAGACTCCAGGGCAGGCACGGGTTTTTGAAGTCTGTGTTGATGCTGCTGACGACACGGATGATTCAGTCTACCTGGCTGAGTATATATCCTCAGAAGCACTTGATGCCCTAACTCCCCAGGTGATCTCCCCTTCGATTCTGCCTGGTATGTCTTCACGGTTCTTTGATACTTGCAAGAAGATTATAAAAAAATATATTTTACCTAGTATTTTTAGGTGCTTACAGAAAAGGGGTGGGCAAAATAACCTAAAACTAACATAAGCTAATATCCATTGAAAAGTGGAAGTTAGTTCTGCTTTGGGGTAGTTAATTTCTCTGAGCTTTAATTTACCCTTATGTAAGAAGAGGGCTAATCATCATCGCCGGCGGCTATGCTTCCTGCGTCTGCTAGCCATAGAAGGTCGTTGAGCATTTCAAATATGGTTTAGACCAAACTGAGATATGCTGTAGGTACAAAATACATACTGGGTTTTGTAGACTTAGAATAAAAAAGAGAATACAAAATATCTCATCACTATTTTTTATAATGGATACATTTTGAAATGATAATATTTTGAATCAACCACATTAATAAGATATATTACTAAAATTAATTTTACTATCTCTGTAAAAATTTTAATGTAGCTACCAGAAAATTTAAAATTATATATGCAGTTCTCACTATGGTTCTAATGAGCAGCACTGACCTAAAAGGTAAAGTTAAAGCTTGTTGGCAATGTTACAATTGCCAAGGATGCCATGTATTGGAGAGCTCAACATTAAGTCCACAACTGAATAGATTATTCTTTTCTCCAAAAGAATATAATGCATTTTCACTTAACCACACTCGAAACATTATTCGGAATTTGAAGCAAATTTCCCAGTAAACCCAAAAACAAGTTGAGGGGTAACTTAGGACAAGAAACTGTCTACTTTTTCAGAGTCTAGCTGTCCCTTTCCAATGGCACTCTTCCCAAACTAAGAGAAAAAAAGCAATTATTCCAAGAGGACAAGCATTACAGGACAACAATTGGGCAGGAAACAAACAGGATTATAAGCACCTTTTAAACAAGCATGAATTATATAAAGTGTGCTGCCGTGAACACACTGTCCTTCCAAGTTTTAAACCATCTAGAAATACAGCAACTTCACGACCATCAGAATTAGCTGCTTGTACAGCAGCCAGTCAGCTCTGAAAGCCCAGAGGACTTCCTAGAGTGCACTTAATGGAAGCATTCACTCAGCATGTTCACGATGCCTGCAGGAAAAGTGGGCTTAGAAGAACATCAAGTGGTCAAAGACACAGAGGGAGAGAGAAAATCTTGCTTCAGGCTGCGCCAGGCCTCAGACACATTCAACTAGTTCCAAGAGGAGAGAATTCTAGGAAGGAACTCTAGGAAGGCTATCTGCTAGCTCTTGGGTTTAAAACTCTATAGAAACAGAAGCCTCGGGAAGGCTTCTTTGCTCTCAGGGCTGGGCCTACAAGGCCCTGGCTCCTACCCTCTTTGCTGTGGCAGGTGCAGGGACCAATGAGGGACCGATTCTCTGGTATCTGGCATTAGGGCAAGTCTTGAAGATAAAAATGCTCAAGGTCCTCTCAGGTCGTATTTTTTTCCAAAGCATTTTGACGTTGTTAAGGCCCTCCCCATCTTGTGTAGAGGAAGCTCACCCTCTCACATGATTGACATTCTGGAGCTCTCAGTGGTATCAGGATTTCAGGACCTGCACAACTTAATGAGATTTAATGACACCACAATCAAAAAGCGCAAAGATAATCCTGGCCTCTTTCTTGAATGACTAGGCCTGTCGTCTTAGAGCACTGTTTTTCTGGGAGAAAAGAATGTAGCAGCAGGACCTAATAGGTTAAAATTTGCACACCTTTACCAAGATTTATAGCAACATTAAGAAAAATCCAGGTCGAGTGTGTTGGCTCATGTCTGTAATCCCAGCACTTTAGCAAGCTGAGGTGGAAGGACTGTTTGAGCCCAGGAGTTCGAGACCAGCCTCAGCAACATAGCAAGATCTTGTCTCTACAAAAAAACAAAACAAAAAAATAGCTGGTATGGTGGTTTGTGCCTGTTGTCCCAGTTACTCAGAAGTCTGAGGTAGAAAGATCACCTGAACCCAGGAGGTGAACCATGATCATGCCACTGTACTCCAGCCTGGGTGACAGAGTGAGGACTCCTATTCAAAAAAAGAAAGAGAGAAAGAGAGAGAGAGGAAGGAAGGAAGGAAGGAAGGAAAGAAAGAAAGAAGGAAGGAAGGAAGGAAGGAAGGAAGGAAGGAAGGAAGGAAGGAAGGAAAATCCAGGAACTTGACTCTGGGAGGCTGGAAGGAAATCAGAGAAAGAGTATTCTGGAAACTAAGAGAAGAGAATGCATGGAAAGGAAGGGAGGACATAGCCAGGACAAAATGCCACAGAAAAATCACATCAAATAACATATGTCCTGGGTGGGGGTGATTAAGTCAGTGAGGGGTCAGTCAGGGGCAACCTGGGACACCAAATAGACCTGAAGCAACAGATGGAGTTAGGGTTCGATTTAGTGTATTAAACCCTAGAAGCAACAGGGCATGGTGGCTCATGCATGTAATCCCAGCACTTAAGGAGATGAAACAAGAGGATTGCCTGAGCCCAGGAGTTCGAGACCAGCCCATACAGCATGGCAAGACCTTCTCTCTACAATAAATCAAAAAATTAGCCAGGCTTGGTGGTATGTGCTGTGCCTATAGTTCCAGCTACTTGGAAGGCTGAGGCAGAAGGATTGCCTGAGCCCAGCAGGTTGAGGCTGCAGTAGCCATGAATGTGCCACCTTACTCCAGCCTGAGTCACAGAGTGAGACTCCAACTCTTTATAAAAAAAAGGAAAAAATAAAATAAATATAAAAGCCTAGAAGCAGGGAGAGGAAAAACTAGAGTTAAGGGTCATGGTTCAATTTAGTGTATTAAATCCTAGGAGCAAGGAGAGGAAAAACTGGAAGAATGAGTGGCCACTGGGATGGCTGGGAGAGTGACATGTGGACAGATTTCCTGAGTGAACACTCACAGGGCACCTACCAGGTGCCTGGCACTGCTCCATGCACTGAGGTAGTCAGCTGCCAACAAGAGACAAGACAAATTCTCTGTCCTCTTAGAAGTTCTGGCCTAATGTCTGAGACGGTGATAGGAAAGGAGTGGTGAGTGCCTTCCAGAAGAATGCAGCTGGCCAGAGGGAGATGTCACAGGAATGGTGGTGATAGGGCCAGCGTTAGAGAGGGTGACCAGTGAGGCCTCCCGGAATGGCTGGTATTTGAGAACCTGCTAGGTTCTCCAGCAGACAGTACAGGTAACACCAGCCTTGCAGTGGGAGTGCACTTGGTGCGTTTAAGGCCGGGGTTCCTAACCAGGCCACACTGCAGAAGGTGAGTGGCCCTGGCTGCTGTCAGATCAGCAGTGGCATTAGATTCTCATAGGAGAGTGACCCCTATTGTGAACTGCACATGCAAGGGATCTAGGTTGTATGATCTTTGTGAGAATCTAATGTTTGATGATTCCCACTCCCCTTTCCATCTGTGGAAAAATTGTCTTCCACAAAACTGGCCCCTGATGCCAAAAAGATTGGGGACTGCTGGTTTTAGGCATTGCAGGAGGCTGAGAGTGACCAGAACACAATGTGTGATGGGGGAGAGGAAGGAGATAGAGGAAGCAGGCTGTTCAGATCATGCAAGTGCTTGTGAACCACAGTGAGAACTTTGGATCTGACTACAGGTGTGATGTGAAGAAGCCACTGAGGGTTTCAAAACTGGAGTAACCTCACTGAACCTGTTTATAAAGATAGCTAAGGTAGGAGCAGTGGAGAAACTTGGAGGTTTAGCTCTGAACTCGAAAACTGCAAATAACTTTGTACCTGGGGAGCCTCTGTAAATGGGCCACAGGGAAAGTGTCATCATTGGGGATGGAGTGTTCAAGAACAAATGAAGTATTTTCCGGCAATCCAAGCATACCAACAGGATCTTGTTTCACAAATTGCTGCTAGAAAAGCTAATCATATTTGATCAAACATAGATCCACAAAACCATTTTCCCAAACTCTGTCCCATGGAACCCCAACCCAGTAACACTTCAATTAGGTGATGCTAACAAGCATCTTAGGAGATTGGCATTAAAAAAATGGGATAAACTAATGTCATTCCTTCTGGACTTTGGTGCTCACGGACAATGAGCACTTTCAGAGAGGGGCCAAGGCACATAACCACTAAACTTACACTCTAGGGGTGCAATTAACTAGCATCACCAAAACAGTTTGGAAAATGCTAAGTTTGGGACATGCTGCTGTAAGTGAATTTTCCATGAAGTAAGCACACCTACTTGTGCTGACCTCTGAAAATTGTGTCCCATGTGAACTTGGTAAATGTTTTCAGGATCTAAATGAAGTCGGTCCTGCCTCTGGAAAATCTTCCACAGTCAAAGCTTCCTTTCCAACTCCCAAACACTCCCCATGTCTGAGCCTCACAGACAGCACTGGGCTTTCTCTCCTGCCTTGGACAGCCTTGGAGAAACGAATGGACTAACTCATGTATTATTTCAGGTGCTGTGTTTTCATCTCGCAAGCCATCTGCACCCTTCCTGGACATCTTGACATTCCCTACTACTCTTAACTAGAGTATTCATCTTGTAGTAGCTCCTAGAAGGACAAGGACAGTTGGGAGGCAGGCAGGAGAGTCCAGGAAGAAGGCTGGACCAGTTCCTCCCCCACTGCTTGCGGGGGAGTGGGGGGTGAGCTAGACAGGGGGGTCACCCACAGAGGGCATGGCGGGAGGCTAAGTGCCTGCAGGAGTTCTGAGAATAAAATTGCTTACCTGGGCTCTGAAGGAAATGTCACCATCAATACATAGCCTCTGTCGATTGATTAAAATATGGTCTTGGCCTCGCTGTCAACAAAAATAAAAAACTATGCATAGGGTTTACCCAAGCTCTTCGGGCTAGAACTTACTGGTTCTATTGTAATACGTTCTGTTGTTGGTGTTACACATTTTCTATTTGTTTCCCCCAACTCTTCCTCAATCTCCCATATTTCATTCTTCCCCCTCTTCTTTTGTTTTATATTTTTAAATATTACCCTTAACCCCTCCATGATAAGGAATATAATACATTTTTATTATACTTACTGATATGCTTGTTGAAGAGTTTTGCATTTCTTATTCTCAATATTAAAAATGGATAGGGAACAGATATTTATATTCTTTCCTAAATATAACTTCAGTTAGACTGCTTACTTGTACCTAAGTATAGTCTTCAAGTAATTTTTCATTCTTTGGCAAGGGGTTCTTAGCACAGGGTGACTTTGTGTGCCTCCCGTCGCCTCACACGGGGACATTTATCATACCTTGGGGAAGAGGGTGCTGTTGGCAATAGGGGGTAGGGTCCAGGGATGCTGCTTAACAGCCTACAATGCACAGAATAGCTCCCACAACAAAGAATGATCCAGCTCCAAATGTCAGTGGTACAGAGGTTGAAAACCTGTTCTACGGCCACTGACAATGAAAAAGATAAACCAGGGGCAGCACTGCTTTTAGGGCTGAATCTGGATAGATGATGGCTCAGTCTGGTTTGTATCTTGGCCCCACTACCCACTAGCTGTGAGACCTTGGACAAGCTATTAAACTTCGCTGTGCCTCAGTTTCCTCACCTGTATTATAAGGTTTGAACAAGCCAATACGTGCAAAGGACTTGGAGTGCCTGGAACATTTTATGCCTTTTGGCTTTTTTTCCTTTACAGTGGCACAGTGTGTGAATGCTAACAGGAAAACTGACCTAGAACTTAAATTTTTTTAAAAAAATAAATTCAAGATTACACACTTTGTTAAGGGGAAAATATCCTGTTTATATTATCCAAGATTCTGTACTATAAATTCTAGAAAACCCTCAAATCAACATATACCAGCATGACTACCATTATTGATTCCTTCTCTGAAGTCCTAGGATTTCTCTTTGAAATTTGGAATGCAGTAAGCCTTTGGGGCAAATTATCTACATTCATTCTAAAGAACATCTGGATGTAACAGACATGCCTAATAATGTGAATTTTGAAAGGATTCTAGCTTGGTAATGACAGAGAAATTACAAAAAAAATTAATTGGCCTTTGGTCTTTTCTGCATAAATAGCACATTAGAACACTGTGCATCAGACAAGCAGAGAATATTTTTTAAAAAGTCTTTTTCTAGGACTGCAAAGGTCTTTGGCGGGCATCAATTTGCCATTTCTCCCATCCTTCTTCCTGTCACGCCCACCCACCTACAATTCCTTCAGTGTTCAAAGCACAGGCCAACCAGGCCAACGTTAAGGATCAAACCACACATGGGAACCTTGGCTTGGTACCAGACATGGCTGGGTGATGGTTAATTTTTATGTGTCTACTTGGCCAAGGTATGGTATGGTAGCCAGTTGTCTATCTAATCAAAAGTTAACCTAGGTGTTGCTGTGAAGGTATCTTGTAGGTGTGGACAAACACACACACACACACACACACACACACACACACACACACACACACTGCTTCTTGGGGGAACTTTACTGATACTGCTGCCAGCTCCTTGCTGCTGACAGTGGTGGTCAAATCACCCTGGGTTACGGCCCTCAGCAAGACACCAGTTCCCAGTTCTTACGTAAAGATTCTGTGTCTCTCACAGAAACAAAGAACAGGGTACCACGTGTTCTCACTCATAAGAGGACCCTGAACATTCATCATAATACTATAAGAAAGGGATTGGCAGTACCGGGATACTGCTGGGGTGAGGGGTGAGGGCGCAGTATCAATTAGGGTAGCTGATCTCAAACCAGGCAAAGTTGGGACCAAAGGGAGTCCCAAACTTTACCTGTATGATGACCACTTGTATACCTAATTCTGAATTGTATGTACCTCACATCTTTAAAATAACAATTTAAAAAAAAAGAATTTGGCAAAAAAAAGATTCTGTGTCTCTTGTGCCCTAGGACACTAGCTTGCCCCTGAAAGCTGCAGACTCCCCTTGAACATGGGGATGGCATGGGGAGAAAGAAAAGGGAAGGAAGGCACTGAAGAGGGTGACTAGGACCTAACATGGCATTGGGATGAATCTGGGCAGAAAGGGAAGGAAGAAATAAGGACAGTAAGTGATAGCATGTGCTATTTGAACTCAGAGAGTTTTATTTTAAATCGTATGCCATCATGATCTCCAAGTAACTGTAGTAAAATCCTAATGATCTGTAGAAAGAGCCATACTCTGTTCTTCTCCTTCCATCGCTGCCCAATGTCTAACCAAAGCTGGTTCACGTGTGTTTGAGCACAGCCTCAGTGCACATGAACTCCTATTTTGGTTGCTCGGGGCTACTCTGTGCCTCTTGTCATCTTCAATAATCACTTTTATTGTCTTGAACTAGGTGCATAATAATCTCAGCACTTGAGAGCCGAGGTGGGAGGATTGCTTGAGCCCAGAAGTTTGAGACCAGCCTGGGCAACATAGCGAGACCTCATCTCCACAAAAAATAAAAAAAATTAGTGAGGTGTTGTGGCTCACACCTGTAGTCCCAGGTGCTTGGCAGGCTGAGGCAGAAGGATTGCCTAAGCCAAAAAGGCTAAGGCTGCAGTGAGCCATAATCATGCCCTTGCACTCTAGCCTGAGTGACACAATGCGACCCTAATTCAAAAAAAAAAAAAAGAATCAAGGACAAACAAGTTGTGTGTTTGAATTCAAATGAGAATCCATCTATTCCTGGAGCAATACGGGTCATTTGGTATCCCCCATGGTGGTGGCTCTGAGTGGCTGAGAAAGTTATTCTCTTTGGCCCTAATTTCTGATCCAAACTCATAGACACAGAGATCCCCCACTGCCTCATCTCAGAATAGCGGATCTCAGTCACAGTTTGGATGAGAGGTAAACTGAAACAACATGTCTCAGTCCAGGGACTGGTCATGGCTGAGCTGAACCGACCTGACCATTCTTTGCATTCGCAGCAATGCACTGCAGCTTCCTGCAGACCCATCACCCTCTCTCCCGCCCACCACTGAGATAACAGCTTGACGGAAGGAGCCTTCCCAAATCGAGCTTACAAAGGAAACCTTGTCCCATTGATCAACTCAGGTTCCTCCACCATATTGATCTTCCAAGTCCCTTCTGCAGAAAAGGAGCTGGCAGGGGAGGAAGAATTGGAGCCTTTTGAAAGAGAGTCTTAATTCCGACCTAATCAGATAAGGCAAAGGTTAAGAAGTCATTAATGAAAAATGACAATTTTGCTTGGGACTGGACGGATGAGTACTGTGATCTCAAGGGAGAGGTTAAAGTACCAGAAGAAAAGGAAATGATAGGAACCCATTTATTTTTTTTTTTCCATTTAAGTCTTATTTTTATTCAAAGAGCACTTCAGGTTAAAATTAGAACCTAGAAATAAGAAAGTCATTTGTAAAACCAGGAGAGATGGTTTTCTGTTTCCTTTATTAGTCACTTCTGGTTTTCAAGGCTGTCGCCCAAACTTCCCCACCACAAGCTCTATCTATAAGATACCAGGAGCTCTCTGCGGTCCGGAGCCCATTCCTCTGAACAGGGTTTCTCAAAGTTGTGCCACTAGAACTTGTTACAATGCAGAGTCTCAGGTCTAGAGGGAGAGGCCTGAGATTCCACATTTTTAACAACTCCAGGGGTATGCTGAGGCTGACTTCAGGGGAGAGGAGTAGGTGAATGATTGTGCTCCAACCAGGGCCTGACTCTGGTCTCTGCTCTTTAAATTCATTAGTTCAAAACCAGGCGTGGTAGCTCACGCCTGTAATCCCAGCACTTTGGGAGGCGGAGGCGAGAAGATTGCATGAGCTCAGGGGTTCAAGACCAGCCTGAGCAACACGGCGAGACCTCGTCTCTATAATAAATCAAAAAATTAGCCAGGCATTGAGGTTCCAGCTACTTGGAAGGCTGAAGCAGAAGGATTGCTTGAGCCTAGCAGGTTGAGGCTGTGGTGGCCGTGTGCATGGCCTGAGTGACAGAGTGAGACTTCCACTCAAAAAAAAAAAAATACATTAGTTCTATTCATTCTCTGACCAGTCCAAGAGGAAGTCTCCATTTTACAAACAATTCATGACCCTTTGGCCCATTCTTCCCATAATTCTTTTCCCATTTCCAATGTTCTTTCTTGACATATCTAAGCTTACCTTCCTTAGCCAGCCATTCCCAGTCTAAGCCGTTTAAGACCCATCCCACGTGTTTCTTCTTCCAGGAAATCTACTTGATATATACCCAATATACATGCCTAGGTGTCATGCTATGTGCACCAGTTACCTATTGCTCTGTGACAAGTACCCTAAAACTTGATGGCTCAAAATAACAACAAACATTTATGATCTCTGACAGTTCTAGAGGTCAGGAATTCAGGGCTGACATAGCTGAGCAGCTCTGGATTGGGGTCTCTTGAGAGGTTGTAGTCAAGATGTCAGCGGGGCTTGACTGAGAAGGACAAGTTGGTGCTGGCTTTTGGCTATAGATTCCAATTCTCTTACCATGAGCCTGTCTGAGGGCTGCTTGAATCTCCCCTTGCTTGAATGTCATAGCAATTAGTTTTCCCCAAAATGACAGAAAACAGAAAGAGAGAGAAAACCAGGCAGAAGCTATACTTTTTATAGCCTTTTCTCAAAAGTTACAAAGCATCATTTATGCCCTCAATTTAATAGAAGAGAGTCACTAAATCCAGCTGCATTTAAGAGTTAAGGCAGCCAGGCACGGTGGCTCTTACCTGTAATTCTAGCACTTTGAGAGGCAGAGGCGAGAAGATTGCCTAAGCCCAAGGATTTGAGGCCATCCTGGGCAACTTGGTGAGACCTCATCTCTAATAAATCAAAAAATTAGCTGGATGTGGTGGCACATGCCCGTGGTTCCAGCTACCTGGAAGGCTGCGGTGGAAGGATCAACTGAACTCAGTAGGTCAAGGTTGCAATGGCCATGAGCACTCCAGCCTAGGCGACAGAGTGAGACTCCAGCTCAAAAAACAAAAACCAAAAGGAAAAAAAAGAGTTAAGGAAATTAGGTTTCACTTGTTGCAGGAAAGATCATCAAAGACATATTTAAAAATCACCATTTTTAGGCTGGGCTCAGTGGCGCAGACTGTAATCCCAGCACTTTCAAAGGCCGAGGTGAGTGGATTGTCTGAGTCCGCGGGCTCAAGATCGTCCAGGCAACTTGGCAAGACGTCATCTGTACAATAAATAAAAAATTAGCCAGACATAGTAGCATGTGCCTGTTGTTCCAGCTACCTGGAAGGCTAAGGTGGAAGGATCACCTGAGCCCAGCAGGTCGAGGCTGCGGTGGACATGAGCGTGCCACTGCACTCCAACCTGGGTGACAGTGAGACGCCAACTCAAAAAAAAAAAAATCACCATCCTTGGGCAATCCCCTAAGGTCCCCTTTCACTGTGGGAGCTTTTCTGTCCTCTCAATAAATCCTGCTGTCTTAAAAAAAAAAAGAAAAAATCACCATCCTCAATGAGTTGTATTTTCCAAAGATGGCTGCAACAATATTGAATATCCCCATGCTCTTTTAGAACATAGAACATAACCTTGACCTCGACCTCACTAAGAAGTAGAATCAAATTTCCCTCCCTTGATCTAAGAGGACTAATAACTTGCTTGTAACCATGACAATGTCATGAAAGAAATGCATGACTTTCAAGGCTAGGTCATAAAAGGAAGTGAACCTTCTGCTCCGTGAGTGGGGACACTCAGTTTGGAAGCCCTGAACTACCAGCTAAGAAATTCTACTACTTTGAGGCTGCCATGGCACGAGGAAGCCCCAGGCCACATGTATAGGTTGCTCCAGTTGACAGCCCCAGTTAAGGTCCTAGCAAACAGCCGACATCAACCACCAGACCTGTGAGTAAGACACATCCTGTTGCTTCCTGACCCCAGCTCTGGAGTCTCTTGCTGAGAGCCAGGTATCCTAGAGCAGAGTCTCATCATTCCCCACCAGTCCCTGCTTAGGCACCTGACCCAACAAATCCAAAGGCACAGTGAAATGGTTGTTTCAAGCCACTATATCTTGGGGTAATTTATTACATAGCATTGAGGAACTAGAGCAGATATTGCATTAGCATGATCTGTTTGTGGTCTCTCTCTCCCATATGATTATTAGACTGTAAGTCTTCTAGGACATAGGGCTGTGTCTTACTCATTGTCTTAAAGCCAGCACCCAGCATAGTAATATATGCTGTAATATATGCTGAAAAATATCACATCAGTAATGAATGAATAAGAGTGCACGGAATTTTGTCTGGAATGAGACCCCATTGGTTTGAAGTCCTATAGTAGAGTAACCACTATTTTCCTGTCCAAGTTGGTGTATATGCTAGCTCTCTGCTCCTAGTGGAGTTTTTTGTTTGCTGGTTGGTTTTAATTTCACCCTGCCATTCTTTTGACCTTCTAAATTCATACTGGAATCATTTAATCAGGGATTCATGCTGTTACGCAAAGACTTGCATATATTAACATAAATAAACAGTAATAATGATCATTAAAAAATAGTAGTGACCTCAAAGCAAAAGGTATTCATGTTTAATGTTAATTCTAGGTTGTTAAATGTTTAAAAACAATTCCAGACTCTTGAATTGACTTTACCTTCTCAATTCTAAATACAGAGGAAGATGTGTTTAAAATCTGACATTTTCCTCAGTTGTATTCAGAGCTGTTGAGTCAATTTAATCTTCTCATTAATAAATGGACACAAAGGGAATTAATTGTGTGCTTATTAACCATTTTGTCGCTCTTTCTAAACACACATATATATGTAGAATATATATTAAATATGTCTAAAAGTGGAAAAGATAATCTCTAAATTGGTCTGGATAGTTTCAATTATTGCATTCTCTAATTACCTTCTAATTGGTCCAATGCTTTATCATTTTATTGGATTTAATGGTGATGCAAGTCTCCAATGTTACATTCACATAACCAATTTATAACCAGCTCCAGCTTTAAGGGTAAATACGTCAGTTACTACTTAATCCCCTCACCAAAATTCTCCTTTTCCAGCTATATTTATCCTTCAGCTGAAGACAATTATCTAAAAACAGCACTCAATTTTCATTATCTCATTATCTCATGATTAAGTTTAACTCTCCGAAATTTTACAAATGCTAATTAAATCTTAAAAGGCAAATGAAATGTCAATCAAAACTGATCTACAGTTGTTTGTCATCAGCAACTATTAAGAAAACAAAAATTGTTCCCTCAAATTCAAATTATATAAGTACTAAAGTGCCAAGCATAGCAGATACAGAGTTGGATGTGGTTTTCTTCCCAGATTTAAACACATATTTTCTGAAATAATATGTGACTGAATGCTTTGAATAATTTCTTATTTCTTTTCTTCTTCCTCGTTTTATCTTATAGTTATTACAGAGTCAGTTATAAGAAAAATTTCAGCTGTGGTTAAAAAGAAAAAATAATCAATCCAAAATTAGAAAGATCATCAAATGGCATTGCTGATCAAAAAACACGAGAAGGCCAGGCATAGTGGCTCACACCTGTAATCCTAGCACTTTGGGAGGCCAAGACAGAAGGATTGCTTGAGCCCAAGAGTTCGAGATCAGCCTAGGCAACATAACAAGACTTCATCTTTAGCCCCCCAAAAAGAATTAGCCAGGCATGGTGGCACATACCTGCAGTTCCAGTTACTAGAGAGACTGAGGCAGGAGAATTGCTTAAGCCCAGGAGTTCAAGGGTGTGATGAGCCATGATTGTGTCACTGCACTATAGCCTGGGCAACAAAACGAGGTCTCACCTCAAAAAAAATAAAAAATAAAAAATAAAAAATTTGTAATAAACAAATAAAAATTTAAAACACTAGAGAAAATCCAAGAATGAAGTAGATCCCTGCTTCACCACTGGTGCCTGAGAAAAGGAGTCTGTGTGTTGACTTGTGGGTACTCTGTGCTTGAAAGAAAGTTTGAGAAGCAGAGCCAACATCGACTTGCTCAGAGTCAAGCAAATAATGAGTCACCAGCACAAGTGGTCCTAAATGCATATCTTCCTCCTCTAGCCCACCCCACCTCCCTCCTGAGCCCAGAGCCAAGTCACTCTCCAGGCATAGTCAGGGAAACTCAAGCAGTGGAGTCAAATGGTTAGAATCAAACCAAACAGTACACAAGATCTGCTGTAAAGCTCCTTCCATACTGAGGTTACAACATTCTGCTCCTGCATCAATGCTGGGCAATAACTCAGGCAACAACAAGAATGACCAAGAGGGACACTTTAGGGTCAAAAGCCTGAAAGAGCAACTCTCCCAGCTAGAGAGAGCAGAGTCTAAAGTACATCTCACCAGCAATTTAAAATGCACTTTCTTTGTTTTTACTCAAGACAAGTTTTGGAGATTAACTAGATAAATCCCTTGTTGCAAAGCAAGAAACAATAGCATTTTTAGTGTGAGGGGGGAAGACAGAATAAAATTTCCTACTGGAAGATCACAAAAAAGAAAAAAAATCAAAACATCAAGTTTTAGGTATTTTGATTATGAGAAACAGATTAGAGGAAAATAGCCAGGATAAGAGTTGAATTACAATAATAATAACAACAAACATACTAGCACAAAACTTTCTGTTCTTTTTGACCTTCTTTTCAGAGTTGTTTCTTCTAATATCTTCTAGACTTGAAGTTCTCAGACAAGATAGAGTAGACACACTTCTTTCTATTCCACTGAAGTACAGCTAAAAACTCTGGATGTTACATATAAAACAAACCTAAGAAAACTCTGGAAGGTGGAGAGAAGGTAGATCATTTAGAGACCACCTTGGAATCTGAGGAAGAACACAGTACTGAGTTCTCTGGGCTCATATGTTTTTTAATTTCCAGGCTGCTCTTGGAAATGCCAATGGGATGCAGACATAAACAGCACCAAGAAAAGCCTGCTCTCTTTAGCTAAAGCATCAGGAAAGGGACAGTCTCACAAGACAGAAGACATCTAGACAGTAACTGCCCTACTCCAACCAAACCAATTCTCCCACCTACAGGGTAGTGTCAGAGAAGGCTGGGTGGGGAACTGGAGATTTCACCATCCTCCAGTGACACTGAGATTCCCCCCTCCCAGCAACATAACAAAGCACCTCTTTCCCTCCCAGCCAGAGTGGGTCAGAGGAGGTTTGGTGGGGAGTATGAACCCCTACCTCAGCCCAGCAGTGATGAGCCTCCCTTTCCTCATTCAGGGTGTCAGAGGAGGCAGAGGGGGAAGCTGGACTTCCACTCTCACCTGGCAGTAACAAGGTGACACTCATTGCCCCCAGTGATGCAGCATCAGAGGAAATCTGCTAAAACAAACTTAAATAAGATCCAGAGCTTAGTAACATAATACACAAAATGTCCCGGATACAATTGAAAAATCAATCTCAACTTCATTGAGAATAAGACAATTGACACATGCCAATTCTGAAATAACAGATATTGTAGTTATCCAACCATAATTTTTAAATGGCCATCATAAAAATGCTTCAACAAGCAATTACAAACACACTTGAAACAAATTTAAAAAATAAAAGTTTTGACAAATGTCTTAGTCTGTTTGTGTTGCTATAAAAAAACACCAGAGGTCAGGTAATTTATAAAGAGAAGAGGTTTTGGTTGTTTCATGGTACTGCAGGCTGTAGGAAGCATGGTATAAGCATCTGCTTCTGGTGAGGCCTCAGGAAACTTCCACTCATGGTGTAAAGTGAAGAGGAGCAGGCATGATGTGGTGAAAGGAAGGAAGCAAGGGGGGTGGGGTGGGGAGAGAGAGAGACAGAAGGGAAATGGAAATACCAGAATAATCAGTTCTTATGGGACTAATAGAGTAAGAACTCACTACCATGAGGATGGCACCAAGTTATTCAGAAGGGATCTGCCTCATGACCCAAATACCTCCCACTAGGCCCCATCTCCAACACTGAGGATCACATTTCAACATGAGATTTGGAGGGGACAAATATCTAAACTATAGCAATCAATAAATAGAAGATATAAATAAGAACCAAATTGAAATTTTGGAACTGAGAAAGCAATGATCTGAAATAAGAAACTCAACAGTGAGGCACAACTGAAGAATCAAGGGGACAGAGGAAAGAACCAGTGAACTCACCAAGACCCTAGGATAATGTTGATCCAGCTCAGTCACTTTTTGCTCTGCAATGTGTCTTGTGAAATTGTGTAGACTATTTGTGAGTTTTTTTGTCCCCTCTTTCTGCATTAATAATAGCTAATGATAAATGCATAAAGCAATCAAACTGTGAAAAAAAAAGAGAACTAGTGAACTCAAAGACAGAACAACAGAAATCAGCTGATCCGAACAAGATAAAACAGGCTAAAACATAATCCTTCTAGTTGAAAGGGAATGTCCCAAGGACTTCCTGGTTCTCTAGAAAGTGTAAAGCTACTATCTAGGGACTAATTACAACACAGATGTGAATTTAAGAGTCTCATGTAATCCTCTGGAGGTAAAATGGCTACAATGTCTTTTACTTCTTAGAAGCAGGAATGAACTCAGTCACTGAAAGATGAGAGCTCCTCTTGCTGTTTCATGCACTGTTTTGTGCCCATCTGCTCTTCAGTGTGTGCCAGCACCCTGCCTAACACCAGGGAGGAGTCTGTGAGAAAACAATCTCCCTGGGTCATGTGATCAGTCCCCAGGCTTTCTTTGGTACCAAACTGTCAGGCAGAGCACTGAGCTATGCTGTGAAGAAGGTATAAAGCTGGGGAAACTCCTTTAGGAAGATAAAATGTGGTGCAAGTACGCTGTGCTTTCAACGAGTATTTATTAGTGTCTGCAAGGTGCAAGGCACTGCTCTATACACAAAACCCTGGACAAAGATCCCTGCAAGAAGTCTAAATTCCAGTGAATTGGGGACATGTGAAGTGGAGAGAGATGACAGTAAGCAATCACCATAAAAAAAAAAATCAGTATGTTAGAAAGTTAGAAAGTGATATTCCTTTGGTAACAGAAGGAAAGGTAGGGTAGTGGGAGGGTATGGGGAAGCACTGGAGGTTGGATATAGGCCAGGAAGATGAAAAGACACTGAGACCAAGAGTCAGAGACCCAGTGAACAGAGAGAGGAACTCGCAGTTGCTGGGGGTGGGATGGACTGTGAGCAACAGGTTGAATATATGGGGACAGCCCCGTGTCCCAGCCAGGAGTGAGACAGTCTGAAGTTTACTCAAGGCTTAGCAAGATGGATGAAGATCATCCAAGGCATGCCTCGAAAACTCCTGTCTCATATATTCTGATCCTTTTATCATATATATATATATATCTTATATGTTCGTATGAGAGGTAGAGTAATAAGAGCTGAAAGATACATCATTCCCTCACAATCCTGTTAGTTTTGTTCAAAACAAGGCTAGGCTGAGTTCCAATTTTAAGAAGAAACTGTCAGCATTCATTTAAAAAACAGATTTTCTGAAAACCAAGCATGCATTTTAAAATTCAGTCTTTTCTTATATGAACATTAGCTACCAAGAAAAACAGCTTATTACTAAAAGGAAGCTACTCAGTATTCAGAGAAATCTCCCCAGATGCTTCCCACGTGGAGCTGTCCTTACAGTGTGCTCTGTGTATTGATCATCTCTCCAGCTTGGGCAATACTTCCCTACCTTGAAGTCCTTTGGTTCTTGACAGCTCGATGCAGCACACACATACACACTCATGTGTACAAATGCACACACACACAAACAAGACAGTATCAACCTCTGCCGGCCTAGGGGTTTTTTTTATAACACTGACAAAATTTGAGACAAAATACAATAAAACATAATCCTTATCTCCTTAGGACAAATTTGCACTCACTTAACGCAACAATAACAATAAATGCTTTCTTTTCTTTTTTCTTTTTGATTCAGAATCTCACTCTGTCGACCAGGCTGGACTGCAGTGGCACGCTCACAGCCACTGAAACCTCGACCTGCTGAGCTTAGGAGTGATCCTTCCACCTCAGTTTTCCAAGTAGCTCGAACTACTGTCACCATGCCCAGCTAATTTTTTGATTTACTGTAGAGATGAAGTCTCACCAAGTTGCCTGGGCTGGTCTCAAACCCGTGGACTCAGGCAATCTTTTCGCCTCAGCCTCCTAAAGTGCTGGGATTATAGGCGTGAGTCACTGTGCCCGACCTCAATCAATGCTTTCAATGAGCAACTTGGTTGAAAAAATAACCACCATTCTTCACCTAGATTTTCTTTTTCTTTCCTTTTTCTTTTTTTTTTTTTTTTTGAGTAGGAGTCCCACTCTGTTATCTAGGCTAGAGTACAGAGGCACACTCAGCCACCGCAGCCTCGACCTGCTGGGCTCAGGAGTGATCCTCTCACCTCAGCCTTCCAAGTAGCTGGAAATACAGATGTGAGCCACCATGCCCAGTTACTTTTTGATTTGTTTTAAAGGTCTTACCAAGTTGCCGAGGCTGGTCTTGAACCCCTGGGCTCAAGCAATCCTCTTGCCTCAGCTTCTCAAAGTGCTAAGATTACAGGCATGAGTCACTGTGCCTGGCTTACTTAGATTTTCAAGACTCACAACTACAAAAAAAAAAAAAAACCTAAGGAAAAAATGGAAGAGAAGGACATGTGTTCCAAAGAAAACTATTTGGTGCCAATTGACTTAAATGAAGAATTATCTCCCAAGTATTTGCATAAGGCACAATAAAGCTTACTTTGAATTCCATGGATTGATAATTTGCAACAATTCAAACAGAAGCCAAGATGAAATGCGTAGCTGCCTAACCGGAAAGAATTGTTAATAATCAGATGAAACCATGCAACAGAACCACCACTGGGGAACACACGCAAAGTGGGTAAATCCACGTTGGAAGGAGTCCCTAAAATAATCATCGTGACCTCGTGTTAATTATTGGGAAAACGCGTCTGCATCAAACAGAAGACGGTAATGTAAACCAAGTGGAAAAAGGTAAGTGGTCCATGAATCAGCTTGAAACCCGGGGATAAGTGGTCAGATACCCCATTGTCCTAGAATGGGAGGCAATGTGAGCTGTGACATGAGTTTCTTCCCTCCAGGACTCTCTGGAGAAGAGCTAGGCAGAAAGCCACAAGCAGAAATCCCAAAGACTTGCCCAGAGGTGACTGGCTGCTTCCTCCTTATCAGGCTTGAATTAATCCATGAGCTCCTGTCAATTTCCCCAACAGCTCATGACAAAGATTATACCATGGGCCCGGATAAAAGGGCTTCATGCTCACTCACTGATGAGGAAAGTGTGGCCAAGTCACTAGAAAGAGCTTCCTCAAGTGTAACTGCCTAGTATGTTAATGGTTTTAACAAAGGCAAAAAGAGAAAGGAATTTTTCTGTCTCCTTCGTTGCTGAACGTGACAGTCTGCTCCATAGTCTTGGACACAGTGTGGAGTTTGAGACCCATAGAACAGGAATCCAGAAGCACAGGCTAGGAGAGACCTGAACTAGGCAGGGCAGGACAGAGACAGCTGACCACACGGGTAGCAAGACTCCAAGTCAGAACATCATAGGCTCCTAGAGGATCAGAGGCTGAGCCTTGATTTTCCCATGGGGCTATAAGCCCCCTAAAGTCAGGGGATGTCTCCATTTGTCTGCCGAGCTCTCAGGAAAGCATATGGTCTCGCCAAGGGTGTTCAACCCATGAATGAAGAATTAAATGAATGATGTAAGAGAAGGCATAAACAGGTGATGAGTCAGAGACCAGAAAAGATGTGCTGAAAAACAGAAATACCAGGAGGCAGAACAGGGCAAGTGGTGTGTTCAGACCCCAGGGCTAGATAGCTGAGACCTAAGGAGACAGGTGGAAGGCTGGAAACTATAGCTAAGGCAAGAACCGATGAGAATGCCATTGGGGTAACTCAGCCCAAGGGCTTCTGTGCAAGGCTTTGGAGGCAAAAACCCAACCCAGCCTGGGCCTTGCAGGTCATTGGGTGCATCTGCCTAAGGTGAGCCAAATATGGTGAAGCCACTTCTATCAACTATCTACTTCCCTGTATAAGCACAGGAAGGAACCCATCAGTACCATTTCTGACTAACCAAGCCTCAGGGCAGCTGACAAAGACTTATTTAAATACTAGACACCAAGGCACACCTGAGCGTGCCTGCTGACTGCACTCCACAGTTAGAATCTGCCCTGAGAAAGAGCCTGCAAAAGTATAACAGAAGTAGTAGGTGGCCGAGTACAGTGGCTCACGCCTGTAATCCCAGCACTTTGGAAGGCCAAGGCGGAAGGATCACTTGAACCCAGGAGTTCCAGACCAGCCTGAACAACATAGTGAGACCTCATCTCTACAACAAAATTAAAAACTTAGCTGGGTGTGGTGGCATGCACCTGTAGTCCCAGCAATTTGGGAGGCTAAGGTGGAAGGACCGCCTGAGCCCAGGTGGTCGAGGCTGCAATGAGCCATGATCGTGCCACTACATTCCAGTCTGGGCAACAGGGCGAGACCTTGACTCACTAAAAATAAAATAAAATAAAATAAATTAGTGATGCCTCACTGAATGATGGGGATAAATTCTGAGAAATACACTGTTGTTAGGCGATTTCATTGCTATGTAAACATCATAGAGTGTACTTACACAAGTCTAGATGGTCCAGTCTCCTTCACATCTAGGCTATATGGGCTAGCCTATTGCTTCTAGGCTGCAAACTTACATAGCATGTGACTGTACTGAACATTGTAGGCAATTATAACACAACAGTAAGGATCTGTGTATCTAAATATAAGCAAGGAACAGTAAAGATGTTGCATCACGATCTTAGAGGATCACCCTTGTAAATGTGGTCTGTTGACCAACAATTCGCTATGTGTCATGTGACTGTATTTCAAAACATAGCCCTTGTCAGTTTCCAAACCAGCAACTGTTTCCTGAGATAGGACTGAGATAAGACAACGGGGCTGTCTGCAGTTTTGAAAAATCAGACTTCACATCCAGCTTGAAACTGACAGTTTTTTCTTTAGGGAGAATACCAACCACAATCTTTATAGAATATTTTAAATACTGATTTAACACCCCCCCCCCACAAAGTGATTGCCTAGACATTTCGCATTTCTGCAGACCCAAGTACAATTTTAATACTCACTGGTACATGAGGCTTCACCACTTGGCAAGACACGCTAATTATCCTAGTCACGATCCCCCCCATGCATAACTCAGAGCATCACGTGTGTCAGTTATTGCTTGGTTTGCACATGTCTCCACGGAATTAGGTTTCCACCTATCTGTGGTTGAACATGTCTACGCGTCCCAGTGGGCATATTTGTGCTGGATCTGGGGCTGCTGGAGATTGTTCCTCATTCCTTCCCCATCACTCCTCACACTCAAATTTGCAGAATGCACGTAGGTACCCAGTAAACGTGGAATGACAGTGGTTCACTCTGTTTTGGCTCCTGGGGCTCAAGTCAAGGTATCTTGGTCCTTCATCATTAAGTGTGGCTCTCAGGTTTGTCTCTCTGGCACATACTATAGGCAAAAAACATATTTTAGATTCATAATAAGCTCCTTTGGACCCAACACAGTCTAGTCTTTATATCCTGGAGTCCAGCACATGCCTGAAATACAGAAGTCCTCAAAATAGCTGAGGGATCTTCTCACTTGGACCACCCAGGAGAATGATCCCTCCTACCTAAAACACACACACACACACATACACACACACACACACACACACACGCACGCCAAGGTTGCTATTGCTATAGGTAGCTCAAACTCTAAAGTCCCAACATACAGTAACCAACCTGCTATCATGTTTTTTTTAGGTAGATACACCAACTCTTTTATTCTTAATATAGCATCACCTCTTGATCTATGCGCAAAATTGAGTAGAGTAGACAAAGTCAAGTTCATCTATGTCTGCAAGCAAAACTTCTGTACGCTCCATCCCACAAAGGCCCAAAGACCCGTCTCTGCCCCCAGATCAGAGAGCTGCTCGGGCTCAGATACACTTGCCTCTCTCAACTGCTCCACATCCAAGGCATAGTGATTAAAGAAAACAAAGTCAACTAAAAGCCAAATTTGCAAGGCTGCCAAGCGCCTGTTGTCTCCTAACTTGACCAGACCCCTTCCCAGTTCCACAATGGAGACCATAACACTGTCAGACGTAAGCTCAAGCTGGTGATGTCTCAGCTTCAGAAAGAGTTCTGACCCCACATTGGGGCCATGGGGTTGGGTGGGAATAAACCAACAGATGACTGAAGCAAGGGGCAGTCGCATTGGGGGCTCTTGGAGGAAGGCTTTTTTTTTATTGGAGTCGCACTCTGTTGCTCAGGCTAGAGTGCAGTGGCACACTTACGGCCACCACAGACTCAACCTGCTGGGCTCAGGCGATGCTTCCACCTCAGCCTTCCAAGTAGGCATAATTACAGGCATGTGCCACCACGCCCAGCTAATTTTTTGATTTATTGTAGAGACGAAGTCTCACCGAGTTGCCCAGGCTGGCCTCAAACTCCTGGGCTCAGGCAATCCTCTCACCTCGGCCTCCCAAAGTGCTGGGATTATAGACTTGAGCCACTGCGCCCAGCCCTTGGAGGAAGGCTCTGAGGAGGAAGAGGCAACAGTCTCTTCTGTCCTCCAGCCAGTGTTGCAACCAGCACCTGCAGGAGGGCAGACAACCTCTGGAACTGCCAACTTCAATTCTCAGGCTCAATCACATCAGTATAGTGAAGAGTTTCTGCGCAGTGGGCTGTCATTCTTCCCAACTTACTCCCTAAACTCCACTTATGGAAGTTAAAAAAAAGCTAGGCAGTGTCTTCTTCTGTCTTCACCCTCTCTGACTTTCCTTCTATCTGTGCCTTTGATTCACCGCTTCCCACCTGCTGATACTGTTCTCAGGTTGCACATGTGAGTCCATTTCTGGCTTTCCTGTCCTTGTCACAGTTTCCTTGCTCTGGCCTGACTCAGCATTTCAGCCATGGAAGACTAGCAGACAGAATAAGGAGGCATGTCAGGGGAGAGGCAGAGGAAGCACAGGCATGGGGACATGAAGAGACAAGGGAACATGGGAAACAGGGGTCATTCTATGTGGGAGCCACAGCATGGAGCTGGGCTGAACCAGAAAACATGGCTTCGGGTTAGAAACTAAGCCCCAGTCATCTCTAGGTCCCTAAAACTTAAAGCGTGATGTATGGTGCCTAGTAACAGTGGGAACTCAATAAATGTTCACTAAATTGAATTAAAGACCATTCCATTGTTTGAGAGTACTTCTAAACAACATTATTTGAGGCTGAGCATGATAGCTCACACCTATAAGGGAGACGGAGACGGAGACGGAGGTGGAAGGATTGCTTGAGCCCAGGAGTTCGAGACCAGCCTAGCAACATAGTGAGACCTCATCTCTACAAGAAAATTAGCCAGGTGTGGTGGATGTGCCTATAGTCCCAGCTACTCAGGAGGCTGAAGCGGAAGGATAGCCTGAGCCCAGGAGGTTAAGACTGCAGTGAGTCATGACTGTGCTACTGCACTCCAGCCTGGATGACAGAGTGAGATCCCAAGTCAAAAAAAAAAATTATTGGGCATCAGGTGAAGGCCATGCTGGGGAAGGACTGTGGTGGAGACCTCTGCAAAAAACCTGTCACAATGTTGCAAAAGACATCCAAGCCTAGGAGAGATCCCTTCCTTGCACTCCCCAAGGGTTCAATCGTGCCCATGCTAACCCAGTAAGAAGGAGTTGGCGTCATGCCTACCTTTCTCTCACGAATCATTTTCTGTTCTAGTTGGAGATGTGGGTATATAATCTGCTCCTTTCTGTTTAAAGTAGTTGGTGGCCAGTGTATAAGTTGGACATGAACCATCACAATTTATGAACATCATAATTACCCTGGTAGAAGAGTTGGCTGGGAGGAGCAAAAATTCAGCACAGCACGTTCAGATTTCTAGAGAGACAACCTCATGACCCTGGAACAGGATTAGGGAGTCCAGCCAGGAACCTCCACCCTGCCCCACCCAGGCCACTGCCCTGGGACCAGCCTCGCTGACAGCACAGCTGAGGCCTCTGCTTCAGTGGGTTCCTGTGCATTTCTTGGATAATGTGCAGAACTCGCTTCCTACTAGACCATGAATGGGCTGAAGAACAGGTTTCCTCGTCACCCCCCAACTCACTTCTTGGTGTAGAGCAACAATCACCTGCACATCCCCTGGTTCACCTAGAACACTCTGCGATGGCTGGTGTCTGGGTCTGACCAGCCGGGCACTCTTTTTGTCTGGTAAGAGAACCAAGGGCTCCCAGGTGGGCATGCGACCTGAACAAGATTGCTAAAGAACTCTCCCCCTGTCCACAGTGAGATGTTGTGCTGGAAAATGTTTAACAATCAGCTCTTAGGGGCAGGGAGGAGTAGGGGGAAAAAAGCCCTGCTTCATAGCTTTGCTGATTTCTATGGTGTAAATATTCTCATTAAGGTCAATGTCAAGCTATCAACATGAAATCAATGAATGAAAGGTTGAGAAGAGATTTTGCTATTATTATTTCCTCCGCTTGAAAGCTTGTTTTTATAAAAAAGCTTGTTCTTAGTTCAAATTATGCCATTTAAATTCTATCTCCAGAATATTGAAACCAAAACCCATAGGCTAAGGCAGTGGTCTCCAAATGATTTTGATTCTCAAAAAAAAAATTAAATATGTACCACCGACATATGCAAATTGTACACATGTATGAAAACTTACACATTTATAAAATATGTACATTTTTATCCTATTCAGATAGATTGACATTATATGATAAAAGAAACTTGACTAGAAGCTCTAAGGGTTTATTTCTATACCCAATGGCTTGTCTTGTTTACCTCCTGGGGATATCCACCCCCCTCTGCGAACACCACACACAGTCGTCTTATGAAGTTACAAGACACCAAAGTCAAACTTACAACCTAATTTGAAAACAGTAACTTAAGTCACAAGTGAAATGTAATGCTTCCAAAAACAAATGAGCACCTTGGCTGAGAATTAATTTATTTATAAACCATATCAACAGCTGAGACAATTTGCTTTAAGACACTCATCCAACTCAGTATCACATTTGTACTCCCAAATGTGTTAGTTTCCACTGTGCATTTTACCTGTGCATCTATTGGAAATTTGGAGCAGTTAAGTTCCCTATTTAAAATGGAATGTTATTTCTCGTCTTGGGGGTCACAGACTGAAAGTGGAAGGAAATAGAAAGATGATAGATGATTGATAGGTAAACAGATAGATAAGATAGAGATAGAAAAATATAGAAAGATGGATACACATCTTTAAGATACAGAAATAGATTGTTACTTAGAATACACAAGGCATGCTAAACACGTTATTCCATTTAAAAACGTACAAATTCAGTGTTCTTATCACACTCCTTTGACTAAATAAACTTCGTAAGATGAGACCATTTGGGTATTTAACATAGGCCTATCAACCACATAGCCTGTGATGTTATCAGATGAACTGAGTTAAGAGTGGCACACTAACGTTATCATCACATCTCAATCTCAATACCTCTTTCTTTCCCCTAAATAAACAAAAAGGTGCTGGCACAAAGGGCTAATTTTGTAACAAGCATTGTTCAGAAAAGTTCAACAAAGCAAAAGCTCAATGCTAAACAAAATAATTTCACTAGAAATTGGGCCAGGGTATACCAGTAAAGACAAAACATTACATCTGAACTGAGTGGGCAGATGTCTTCCTTGATACTTTAGAGTAAAAAAAAAAAAACCAGGGTACTCAGAACAACAGAACAGACTGCCCTGGTAGGATGCCTTCATCTCATATTATTGGTTCATGGAAGGCAAGCTGAGGAAGAAAAGGTTAGTTGCCCTCTTTTTAGCCAAACAGAGAAGTTGTCAGTAAGCCAGAACAACATCTGCACTGTGGGCAGGCAATGCCCTCATGTGACTGGTGGCAGGTGTCCTCCAGGTTCAAAGGACAAAGCTTCATTCTGTTTTTCCTGGGCAGGCTACTGTGGTGGTTAGCCAAACTGTTTTGAAGACTTGGACAGTTTATTCAGAGACAGGACATGAATACCAGGACATGAATGCCTTGTACCCTACAAGGTGTACATGGTGAAGATCCGCCCCACAGGGTGGCCTGCCCGCATGCCAGTCACTGGCCGGACTTGAGCAGGTCACTGTCTCCAGGTAAGGTTTCTATACGACTTGTCACCTTCCTCCATGACCCATATCACCAGTCCCACTTCATTCGAGTTCCTGACTTTAAGAGGTAGGAAAAAGGACTTCTTGGCTTGGTCCATGGATAACACCAAGGCATTTTACCTGTGTAATCTTTCATTTCCTATATTACCAGCAACAAGAAACTGGGCTGGGTGGGGAGGTGGTCGGACAGAAGGAAAAGGGACAGGAGAGAGAAATAAATGCAATATCAACGTGTCATTTGTCAATGAACTGGACTTCACTTTTACTTCTGCCACAGCGGAAGAAGAAAACGCTTATAAATCAGAGTGGATTTGTTTAGTCTCATGGGGCTGCCCTAACAAAGTCCCACAGACAGGGGCTTGGGGGTGGGGCTTAAACAACAGAAATGTATTGTCCTGCAGTTTCAGAGTCCAGAAGTTCAAGGTCAAGGTGTCAGCAGGGTGGGCTTCTTTGGAGGGTGTGAGGGAGGGTCTGTCTATGTCTCCCTCGTATCTTTGGGAACCTCGGGCGTCCCTCGGCCGGCAGATGACATTTTCCTTTTGTCTTCACGTGGTCTTCCTCTCTGCATGTCTTTCTCTGTGTTCAAGTTTCTTCTTTTATGGAAACACAGACACATTGGATTGGGGTCTGCCCTAATGATGTCTTTTCAGCTTGATCATCTGCAAAGACCCTATTTCCAAACAAGGTCATAATCACAGGCACTAGGGGTTAAGACTTCTGCATTTTCTTGGGGAGGTGGGGTTGGAGAACAGTTCGGGCCACAGCACTGGGTATCCAGTTCTTTCCTCTGAGTTCCTTCCACTGAGTTATTATGACACTTGAGAAGAGAGTTGACTATACTCTCCTCAGGTCCTGCTAGGCATGACTTGAAATATCTTTCTCGTCGCCCCTAGAAGAGGCAGTCAATCACTCATCAATCAATCAATCAATCAAAGGTTCAGATTAATTTCACCATACTTTATTTCACAAAGGGCTCAATTTATCGTTCTCTTTTCTACTCTGTTCCATAAATTATTTCTTATTTAGTTCTTTTTCAGTGTTTGGGTTTATTTTGTATTTTTTTTCCAGTTAATAAAATACATGATCATTGTGCAAAATTTTAGATGTTCAAAAATATAAAGGCAGTTTTTAAAAAAATCACCTGTAATAACAATTTCTAAAAATAAGACCCTGAGCAGGAAGCAGTGGCTCACACCTATAATCCTAGCCCTGGGAGGTGAGAGGATCCCTTGAGGCCAGGAGTTTGAGACCAGCCTAGGAAACAAAACAAGACCCAGTCTCTACCAAAAAATGGAAAAATTAACCAGGTGTGGGGGTACACACCTATAGTCCCAGCTACTCAGGAGGCTGAGGCAAGAGGATCACTTGAACCCAGCAGTTGAGGCTGCAGTGAGCTGTGATCATGCCACTGCACTACAGACTGGGTGACAGAGTGAGACCCTGTTTCAAAACAAACAAACAAGCAAAAAATAGAAGAATAGCACTCTGATAAGTTTACTTCCAGTCTGTACTTATAAAATTGATATTAGATGTTACTAATGATTTTGCATCATGCTATTTTTACTTAATATTACACACAGGTTATAACACCATTCAAGGGAACAATGGCCCAGCTGGATATCTTTCTATAATAGATTATGAGGGAACACATTTTCTTCAAAAAATAACAACAACAAGGTAACAATATCTCATGGTACATTTTTGTTTGTTTGTTTGTTTTTGAATCAAAATCTTACTCTGTCACCCAGACTGGAGTGCAGTGAGTGGCATGATCACAGCCACTGCAGCCTCGACCTGCTGGGCTCAGGTGATCTTTCCACCTCAACCTTCCAAGTAGCTGAGACTACGGGCTACCACCACACCGGGCTAATTTTTTTTACTTATTGTAGAGACAAGATCTCACCAAGTTGCCCAAGTTGTCTTGAACCCCTGGGCTCAGGCAAGCCTCTCGACACTGCCTCCCAAAGTGCTGGGATTATAGGCGTGAGCCACTGTGCTCTGCTTCATGGCACATTTTGCTCAGGACGAGACAAAAATAAATCCTGAAGTAAGCTGGTGTTCACAATGCTTGGAATGCCCGAGGAATGAATACTTGGAGCCCATCTAGTGAGGAGGGGAGAGAGAAAGAGTGTGTGTGTGTGAGATAGAGAGAGAGAGAGAGAGAGAGAGAGAGAAAGAGAGAGAGAGAGAGAGAAAGAGCATGTCAACGGCTATGAGCCATTGCTGGACACCACTGAATGCATGCCCACCCTCAGGCCTCTGTGGGTGCTTCTCATAACATGACAGCCTCATGATGCGGCAAGGTCATGATGACATTTGGCAGGTTCATCTCCTTGCTGCCTGGCTGCCTCAATAAACCAGCTCAGCCCCTGGGTGAGGCTGGCTAGCATGCTCTCTTCCCTCTGCCTAAACCACCTTTTCCTCTTCCTGTCGACGTCCTCTCCTTCCTTAACAACTGGCTGATGATACTGCTGTGGGGACATGGCTGCACCTTGGGCAGAATGGATGGTGTATTTGTCCATTTGGTGTTGCTATAAAGAAATACTTGGGGCTGGCATTTTATAAAGGAAAGAGGTTTATTTGGCTCATGGTTCTGTGTGGCACCAGCATCTGCTGGTCTTCTGGTGAGGCCTCAGGGAGCTTGCAATCATGGTGGAAGGCAAGAGGAAGCAGGCATGTCACATGGCAAGAGCAGAAGCAGAGAGAGGAGCCAGTGCCAGGCTCTTTTGAACAACCAGCTCTCCTGTGAACTAACAGCGAGAACTCACTCATTCCAGACCACATCAGACAGACTGTCCCTTTCTCTTTGCTCCCTGGGGGCCCCCAGTGTAGCTGTCATCTAACCATGGTAGGTCCAGACAGTTTCTCTGCCCAACTGCATCCCCTCCAAGGGCAGAGCTGTGTCCCCCTCAGCTCTGCTCTCCAAGTGCTGGCCTGTGTCTGCCCCCAGGAGGAACTCAGAAACATGACTATTAATGCCTGCAGAGTGGGAACAGACATTCTGCAGGGTCGCCCAGGGTTGAGGCAGCAAATTAGGATGCACCACTGGGATCCTGGCAGATGTTTGTTTAACATTATCCATGGATGTCAAAATAAAAATTCGCACAGCATATTCTATTTGCTTATTTCAAAATGTCATCGGAAGATGGATTTTGGAATCTCAGCTCTCTCTCACTTTCTGTTTGGCCTTAGACAAGGCATCTGACCTTGCTAAGCCTCAGTTAATAGATCCACAAAATGAAGAACGAACTGTTCACAGAGTGGCCTTGTGAGTAACCCAGGTGATGGCTGTCAAAGGTTGAGCATGATGCCTGATGCGCAGTCGACACTTGACAAGCTGCAGCAAGTGTCGAGGTTAGGAATGGAAATGACCACCGGTATGATTCTATGAGAAGGTACCCCCCAAAACCTGGGTTTACCTTTTGGAGGGTGGGCCCCTTGTAGCACAGGCTTTTCTCTCTACGTGAGTGTTCTAAGAACCCATCGGCATTGGTGTACCAGCCAGCGTAGTTGTGAGAGGCTGTGTTGGCTTCAGTGAATTTTTTTTTTTTTGAGATTCTTCCAACACCTTTGCGCATTTCATGATGGTTGATTTACAAGAGCACCTACCCACGTTGTGCTGAGTATTTGGCAGTTTTTGACTTAAAAAATGGCACGAACCCTGTGCCCCACCCTTCCTATTCACCCCATCTCACCCTGAGCAACGTTTTTTTTTTGTTTCCTTGGAAGAAAAAAGTCCTCAAAGGAAAATATTCTGCCCATGTGGAAAAGATGAAACAAAAAATGGCAGAAGCACTAAAAAGCATCAAAATGAATGAATTCAAAAACTGTTTTAAGCAGTGGAAAAGCATCTCAATAGGTGTATTGCATCAAACAGAGAGTCCTTTGAAGGGGACTGAAGTTTAAACATGTAAGAATACACAGTTTTTTATAAATAAATTCTGGGTTCTTTTTGGGGTCCCCCTTGCACTTCTCTTTTCCTTTCCCTATAGCCCCATGGAGGGTCACCTCAGAGGCTGCAGAGTATGCCACTGTCTACAGTCCCAGCTGGGATACTTGACCTCACCTCTGGAGCCTAGCTCCTCTAACTCAGGGCAGGGCCAGGTTGTGTTGAAGTGACAGGTTCTGTACTCAGAGACTTCCTGGTCCCAGTTTCAGAACAGTGCCCCACCCCCGCCACCTCCTGTGTGACCCTGGGCAAGTCACTTTAATTCTCTGTGCCTAACTCAAAGCAGTGCCTGGAAGAGCAAGCGCTCAGCAAGTACTAGCTAGCAGAAAGCAGAATTAGGACGCCTGCTCGCTCTTGGTTTGCACATGCCGTGATTCTTTCCTTGATCTCCCATCTGTCATTCTGGTATCATTTAAATTCAGACACTTCAGTTCTTTGACTTGATAGAGAATTTTAAGTAAGATCTAAATTAAAGCAATTTCTGGACTGCTTCTGTTACATTCCATTTGGAATGCAGACTTGCGAGCCTGGTGTGGTTTTGCTTTTCTGTACTATCCATAAAACTTTACTAAGGGGGAAGAAAATGGGACAAGGTCCATTGTGCCCAAACACTGGACAGACAGGCTGGTTTCAGTCTGTTAATAATCACTGGTGTAACACGTGACTGGTGGGGCTCATTTTAAGATATTACGATGAGATCTTTAGAAAATCAGACTGCAAGTTCTCTGGGGGTAGGGCAGTAGCTGCCTTTGCTCCCCACAATTTCCCCAAACCCAAATACAGTGCCTGGCACATAGTAGGTACTCAATAATGCTTGTTGAACAAATCACCAAAAAATCACTAAGATCTTATTGCTTGATTCAAGATAACCTTCTCATCTCATCGACTGAGTTATGGATTCTGTGTCATCACCTGGGGTCTACAAGGAGATATACCCCTTAGAACCAGAAAATGAAAGAAAGAAAGTCGCTCTTTGCCAGTTCCCAAAGCACCCAGCTAAACCACCACTCATGAAGTTTGAGGAATCTCCTGTGGTGAAGCCATTGGAGTCTGTGACTCCAGGTGAAGTCGGGTTGTATTGGCTTGTTCCAGCTGTGATACGTGGAGCTGAACTCACTTCAGGGACGTAATAGGTACCAGCAGGTGACAGAAGTGAAAGGAAAAAGTCCCAACAGAGAAACTCAAGCACCCCCAGTGGGTCCAGGAAGGGCTTTGCCTATGGATTAGAATCTCAGACCCACAGGCAGGATGGGCCCCGGGCAGTTCTGAGGGACTTGCCATGGCTCTTGTAAATCCCTCTCAGTCTAATTTGACTCAGCAAAGCCATCATGAAGCTACTTTGAGGGAGAGAGTCCACTACCATCAACTATAGCCAGTGATAGGCGCATTCCTTTGGGAGGTGAGTGCTTCCTGAGAATAGATGAGGGCACACCTCTGGGCCTAATGTGAAGAGGTTAGGACTGGGGGCTTTTGGGGGCAATCTAACAAAGACCCCTCCTGATATGAGGTAGGCAAAACCTGTGTGGGCCTAAGAGAGTGAAAACCCGGCTTGGATTGAAATGAGAAAAGGCAGCCGATCACTCATCAGTCTGGGAGAAGCCACGCAGATGAGGCTGGCGGCAAGTTTAACAGGACATATAGCTTCTCTCAAGGTCATGCAGTAGCTAAAAATGCCACCACAACCCCCCTTTGAGGGACCATGGCTTTCTTACCAATGACGCCCCGACCAGTCATGTAATTTCATTCACTAGGGGGATGCCCCATTGTTGCCATCACCTCAAGACAGCGTGGTCCTACCTCACCAACTCTTGCTGCTCCACATTCTGCCTGGAAACCTAAGGAAAATCATTCCCTGTTTCCCTCAGACCCTCTTCAGAAGTCACCAGCTGCAACTGTCCTACCTAGAGATGGGCTGCGGGGAGTCAAGTGCTTCTGCCTGTACTGTCCTATGGGTCACCGTGAGCCTCAGAAAGAGCTCCCAGCCAAATGATCAACACAACTTCTCTTTGAAAGGCGGTATATGGAAGAAGCCTAGGGAGTGTCTAGGAACAGAGAATTGCTCCCTGGCAATCCTAACGGTAGCGGTACACATCTGGGTCATTTGGAATTCCTCGTCTCCCTCCCCTGGGGGAGGACCCCCTCCTCATCTCTACCCCCAACAAAGGTGTCCTTGTGCTGCCCTCTATTGAGGTGTCTTCACAGGACAGCTCATCCTCTGAGTCCCTCCTCTCCTCTCCCTCTCTCTCCCATTTCAAGGGCTCCTGGTCCCTGTCCATCTGCCCTTGGCCTTCCCACAACTCTTGCCCCGCTCAGCTCTGGCTTCCACCATCCAGGCCCTGGATTAACTCATGGCAGAAAAACTAAATGTGGGGCCGGGAGGAGTGGCTCAGGCCTGTAGTCCCAGCACTTTGGGAGGCCAAAGCGGGAGGATTGCTTGAGCCCAGGAGTTTGAGACCAGCCTGGGCAACATAGTGAGACCTTGTCTCTCCAAAAAAATTAGCCAGTTGTGGTGGTACATACCTGTAGTCCCAGCTATTCAGGAGGCTGAGGCAGAAGGATTGGCTGAGCCCAGGAAGTTGAGGCTGTGATGAGGCCTAATCATGCCACCGCACTCCAGCCTGGGTGACAGAGTAAGACTACTGACTCATAAATAAATAAATATGCATAAATAAGAAAAACTAAATGTACCTGAGACTCTGAACCTCCAATAACAGATTTCTAAAAAAATTCCTACCCAACTTCAGGATGGGCTGGGAGAAGGGTTCTTCACTTTAGAGACAAAAGAAGGAAAAACCCACACAAAATAGTCCAACCAGTGCTTCAGGAGGTGGCCTCGTATAGAAGCCTAAACAGCCAAATGAACCAGGAGTAAGTCCACAGCCTACCAGTTAAGTCTACTGAGTTGGGGGGCGGGGGGCACTCAAGAGGATCCAGACAAGGCCACTGAACAAGCACCAGGAGGGTGCATAAGGTCTGGCCTCCTGCGGGATCTGAGGAAGACGGCCTGTCCATCCATGGCTGCCTCCCAACATGGGTCCCATCATCTGGCACATTAATAGCATGCAGTCCTGTAAATGAAACCAGAGTGCAATGGGAGCACCCCTGGGCCTGGGTGGCCCCTGGTTAGTGGTGCTTTGGGAACCTATGTGGAGGCACAAGATGGTCAAGATTTTGTGGTCCAGACACCTTCAGAGAGAATGGGGATACAGCACTGAATCGAGAGGTCCAGGACAAGGCATTGGATCCCTGCACAGCTCCTGGTGAGACTGACTATACCGGGTGGCCCCACTAGAGACCACAGTGTCCACAGAGGCCTAGTCTGGCCGCATCCTGGGAGGAGGTGTCCCAGTGTTGCCCGTTCCTCCCTGGGCTTCCCACAAGTCCTCCCAGGTTCCCTTGCCAAGGACAGACCTCCAGTCCTGTTCATGGATGGACCCGAAACTCTGCAGATGGTCCTCTGGGTCTCAGGAATGCAAGTCCAGAGGCTGAGGGCTGCTGCAGGGAGCTAGTTCTTCTGCCCCTCATTTGCCAGAAGCCAGCCCTCTCACCACGTAGCCCCCTCCTTCTCCCACAGGTTCTCTGGCCATGGCTGTGGCACCTTCTCTTCCAAGGGGCTCCCGGCATCTGATGAAGTCAGCCTGCTGGGACCACCTCCCTTTCATTAACTCAGCGTCAACAGGTTAGGGAGGCTAATTCCACCTGCAAAAACCCTTGCCCAGCAGCACTGAGAAGGTGGGTGCCTCATGGCCAATCAGACAAAACCTAAAGGAGGGTCGCTCCTCCCAGCAGACTGGCAAACCTCCCAAAGCTGCCCCATTTAGTGTTCTCCCCCTTCTCAGAGAGTCTGAGTCAGCCAGACAGTGCTGGGGAGCCAGGTTGGCTTGGGGTAAACTTTCAACACAGAATTCACAGATCGATGGTATCAGAATGAACTTGCTGGGCCAGCACCTGCAGCCCCATCTTGGCCCTGCCTCTGCCTCAGGGGCCAGAGGCAGTCCACCAGACTCACATTGGACCCACCTCATGGGAGTTCCCTGGGCAAGGCAGGAAGTGAGATCGTTGTAACAAAGATTGTTTTGCTCTACAGTTTACAGCATTATTTGAAAATGTAATGTGCAAGAGGTACTTTGTCACTAGGGAAGAGGAAATTCAAATTCAGGCCTCACCTAGCAAGTCACCTGGAAGTCACAGACCTAGAAACAGTTTCCAAGCAAGTCCGTCTGCAAGTATCTGGGATTGGCATGGTGGACCCAGGAAAGCACATCAGCCCAGAGCCAACAGCCTCTGCAGCGGTTGGGAAATACCATCTTGTTATGACTCACATGTCAAAGACTGCTTTTGCTACACCGACTTCATCTTGTTAGGTCTTCAGAACTATCCAGGTCATGAAGAGTAAGAAACATGGCCAGGTGCAGAGACCTACCTACACCCTTGCCCAGAGCAGGGGCTACAACACCAAGTCCTCAACACAGCTGGAAGCCCCAAATGCTCTCAAAATCAACCCCCAGCCGGGCACGGTGGCTTATGTCTGTCTAATCCCAGCACTTTGGGAGGCTGAAGCAAGAGGATTGCTTGAGCCCACGGGTTCAAGACCAGCCTGGGCAACTTGGCGAGACCTCATCTCTATAATAAATCAAAAAAATTAGCCTGGATGCGGTGACACATGTCTGTAGTTCCAGCTACTTGGAAGGCTGAGGTGGAAGGATCACCTGAGCCCAGCAGGTTGAGGCTGCAGTGGCTGTGAGCATGCTACTGCACTCCAGCCTGGGTGACAGAGTAAGACTCTGACTTTAAAAAAAAAAGAAAAAAACAACCCCAAGGCTGGGTGAAGAACCTGCTCTCTCAAGAGAAGAGAGTGGATGCCCATCCTCTGGGGTCAAAAGTTACAGACACATGGGGATAATGAAACGCCTTGGTGTACACAGTTTCTCCAGGCAACCCGGAGCTCCCGTCCTTCTGTACACACATCTCTCGCTGTCGCTGTTCCTTTCAAGGGTCCAGGCCCTGATCCCTCCTTCAGATGGGATGGACCCAACCTCTGCTAGACTTGCTGACCTCTACCAAACCTCTTCTCAGATAACAAATCTAAGGCCACTTATACATCCTGAAGTATGTTAAGGATGTTTGTTATTATCACAGCGGGAAAACTGACATCTGTTTCGAGGTAGGACACGTGCAGTGGTGTTATCAGTGGCAGTACACACAGAGCTTGCTTCTCTTTTCCTGTTCTATCACAGCCAGTCAACCCTATAGCAAATATGGTGGCAAATCGCCTTCAGGCGTGGGGTGGGTGTAGAATGAGGAGGGGGCGAGTGACAGGAAAGTAAGTAACTTCCCAAGAGTAAAATCAAAATCATCTAAACCCTTTATCAGAAAAGTATAGGGATCTAGTTGGGTTATTTTTGTTTGTTTGCTTGGGTCGTGGTCTCACTCTGTTGCCAAGGCTCCATCACAGCTCACCCCAGCTTCAACCTCCTGGGTTCACCATCCTCTGCCTCAGCCTCCCGAGTAGCTGGGATTATAGGCATGCACCACCACGCCCAGTTAATTTTTAAAAATTTTTTGTAGAGATGAGATCTCACCATGTTGCCCAGGCTGTTTTCAACTCTTAGGCCCAAGCAATCTTCCCACCTGGGCCTCCCAAAGTGCTGGGATTACAGGCGTGAGTCACCATACCCTGCCAAGTTGGGTTTTTTGAAGTTATCCATCTAAGGAATGAACCGGGATGGGAAGAAAAACAAAGACACCCCTTCCCGGTCTCCCTCCTCTCCCGCCCTCCATAGTCAAAAGCTCGTTTCCATTCTAAATGTGATGTGCTTTAAACAATACAATGCACTTTTGGAAGTACCATCTCATTCTGCCTTTTCAGCCAGCCATTGTGATTCACCCTATTATTTGGACTCAGAGAACTTGTGTGGTTCGGGCAAGGTGACACGACCCGTAGAAGCAGAAGGGCAGGGTGTGTAATTCTGCATCCCAGCACTCCAAATTCTCACTCCCTCCCTACCACCATGTGGCCTTGCCCAGTAAGGAACACATAGGTTATGCATCAGAGTTCTCTGAAAACCATGAAAATTGAGTGGCAGGCTCGAACTTACAGAGCTGGTTCACAGAAGCATTGAATTCACAGAAGCACTGAATTGTCTCCATTCTTTTTCATTTTATTAATCCTTGCCAAGACTTTGAGGTCATCTGCAGGTCCCTACTCCTTGCTTTTTTGTTGTTTTTTTAACTTAACATTAATAGGCTCTCCTAATCTTTGCATGGCTGTGTGGGTGGGTGTGGTTTTTGTTTTGTTTTATTTGCTTGTTTGTTTGTTTCCCACAATATCAGGGAGGAAAAAAAAACATCCAGTTGGTCAGGCACCATGGTTCAAGCCTATAATCCCAGTACTTAGGGAGGCCACTGCCCTGGGCAACAGAGTGAGACTCTGACTCAAAACCAAAACAAAACAAAGCAAAGCAAAGCAAAACAAAAAAACTAGCCAGTCTTGACCACTGAAAGGAAGTACCTATAGAAACCTAGAATAAACTCAGTTTAGCCTAGTCTTTTTGCTTCAGCATAACCATTTTTGCTTAGACTTTACCCCTGACACGCTTTGAATCTAACACAGATTAGACAATAGGCCAGTTTTAGAAAGTGTTCAGACATTTTAAAATTACATTCCACTGCAGGCCAAGCGGCAGCCTACCACACTCCCTTTTGGTCAAGGAGTTTGTGGATTGCAAATGTCTGACAAGTCTCATGCAGGGAAACCCTCTCCCCTCGTCTCCTCCCATGCAGCCTACCACCTGAGGGCATGAGATGCTACAGACTGGCAAAGTCAAGATCTAAGACTCACGTGGCTACAATCAACATCAAAGACCCACAGCCCTGGACATTTCTCTGGCCTAAACCACCTTACGCCAAAGGCCCTTAAATATACCTAGCTCTTGGTGCCACACTTTCCTCTGAATGTTGGGCCCCCTTTCCAAACTGTGAAAGGTGAATCATAAACTTTACTTCTTTCTACTTTCTTCCTTGCCGCAATCTTGCATTATTCCCGCAACACAACATTGGCACCGGCACTGGCCCACCTCCCCTTCAGTCATCTTTCCCTGGAAATTAAAGGGCATATCCTGTACGGTGGAAAGGTTAAAATATACTTCTGCCCCTTGCTGCACTTCCTCCAACTTTCTTCTTTCTTTTCGCCTTAAAGAAGGGGCTGACTCCACCCTCCCCCCTCATTCAGCCTGACAGCCTCTCCTCCCAGCCTGATTTAGTCTTTCCTGCCTACAAATCTAGGCAAAAATGAGACAACGTAACTCCCTAAAAACCAGCCATCTAGATTAAATTACCTTCAAGCTGTGATTCTCGAGGCTGGTCCTTGCCAAGAGACAAAAATTCTCAGCTTGGGTGTTCTGCTGGTAACCAGACTGTCTCTCTGCATTTTGTCTCTGTCATTTATAACGGTGTGGCCTTTTGCACCAGTTTCACCACGCCAGGGCAGGTGACTGCTTTGAATTTACGTAGTACAACACCAAGCTTTTAACAAATATTTCATGATAAAAGGGCCAGTGACATAGCTCCGCGACAACAAGAGAACAGTGTGATGTCCATATCTCGAGGACACAATTTATTCTGTCTTGTCCTTAGAAAATCATCTGCAAACTATGGCTGTGCTGATTTTCTAAGCTTAGAGTGATTCTTATGCCAGAAGACACAATTAAATTCCATGAACAGTTCTTATCTTAACTTGGAAGGAAGAAGAAGAGAGCTGAACCACACAGAAGATGCAGCACGACCTTCTATTCAAGCTAAATTGCCCGCAAACGATGGCCTGTCCTAAACATTGTCTTTTTTTTCCTTTGAGTTGGGGTCTCATTCTCTTGCCCAAAGTGGAGTGCAGTGGCACGATCATGGCTCACCACAGCCTTGACCTCCCAGGCTCAGGTGATCCTTCCTCTTCAGCCTCTGGAGTAGCTGGGACTACAGGAGCATGCCACCACTCCAGCTAATTTTTTGGAGAGATAGGGTCTTGCTATGTTTCCCAGGCTGCTCTTGAACTCTTGGGCTCAAGCAATCTTCCCACCTCAGTCTCCCAAAGTGCTAGGATAACAGGCATGAGTCATCACACCCAGCCTAGCATTCTGTCTTTTTACTGGTCTCTGGTTTTTGTGAAACACTCGGGGTGTGAGGAAGCCTGTCAATTATCTGGATTAAATAAAAAGAGCCAGAAAAGAGAACAGCTCTGCTAAGAACACCTCCTAGGATACCAGAAATGGAGAATCCTGAAGATGATGGGAACAGCTCCTGATTTGAACTGACTTATCACAGTAAGGTGCCCTGGAGCCACGCCTGGGATCGGCCCCCCTCTACTTCGACCATGTTCTCTTTTTAGGAGCCAGGACTGCTTCTCTAGAGAGATATATCTTCCCTTCCCCCTACAGATCATTAGAAAATGTCTCTGTCTCTGCTATTGTTCAGCCCTAAGCCCATGGAAGCTCTCCTCCAGGGAAGTAGGTACAGGGCACCCCGGGCACACCTGGGCACACCTGGATGGAGGTCTTCTAGATCTTTCCATAAAACTAGACAGCCTGCCCTTCATTCTACCCTGCACTGAGATGTCACTGGTCTTGGATGGTTTGTTCTTGAGTTTCATTTGGAGTTTGTCTTAAATAATTTAATTAATTTGTGATGGATAAAATTCCACCTTGCTTTCTGAATTTGTGACCCATCTTAATTTCCACCAGAAGCAAGTAGGCTAAAGCACCCTTGGATAGAGCTGGGGCATGGGGTCACATGCTTGTACTTCCAGCTACTTAGGAGGCTGAGGTGAGGATTATTTGAGCCCAGGAGTTCGAGTCTAGCCTGGGCAACACCACAAGACCTCCGCCTAAAATAAAATAAAATAAAATAAAAACATACAGTAGCTTCCTAATGATGTTAGCTGTGGGTCTGTAAGAAAAGAGAAAAATAAACAAATACACATTAAGAAAAATATCTACATGGTCCTGTCGTAAGCTTAATATGGTTTAATAAACCTTCTTTACTTATAAACTCCAAATGAGAAACCCGATTCTTATCCATCTGCTTGAAATTTAGGTTGGGATTATAACAGTGCAAAGATACAGGATTTCACATTGCAAACTGACAGATTTTGGCTCTCCACAGGTACATGCAAATCATATGAATGTAGGTTTCAGTGAAAACCGCAATCAGCTCTGCTTTGTTAGATATAAATTCTGCTCAAATAGAAACCTACTGCTAGTGGGCAAAAAGACATTTAATATTTATAAGGTGAATCTCGGTCACTTATCTCCTCTCCCTTGACTACATAAACTCTTCTCTTGTCAAATAGCTACAGCTTCTGTTCCATCTCTGACTGTCTCTGCCCTGCTCTGATGTGTTTTTCCTTCTACACACACCACTGTAGAAGCCCACACACTGGGAGACCAATGGTAGAGCAAGGTCTGTGACAAGGCACGCACATTACATAGTATTGGATTGAGTTGGTGGTTGTACCCAACAGGCCATAGTAATGTGGGTCGAAGATGTTGTTTTCCATTATAATTTGACCTTATGATCTCATGAACATTTTCAAGACATATTTATGGAAAGCATTCTAATGCAAGGCATAGGAGGTCTTGCACTCAAACCACAACAGAATTAGTATCAAACATATTTGCTAGTTCTGAGTTGGTGGGAGAAATCACGAATAAGAATGTTTCTATCATTGTGTGTCCCACCTGTTAGTATTTAGAAGTTTGGCAAATAAGAACTGATTGGTTGAGCAGTAATCCATTTGGATACTTGAACATAGCCTGTATTGTCTGGATTCAAATTCAAGTTTGATTGCTTTATTTAAAGGTATCAGTAATTTTGGACTCTTAGCATAAAGTAGCTGAGATTTTATTTAATTACTTTAATTTCATTTGAATTTAATTAAAATTAAATTTTGATGAAAATTAGTTTTAAGTTACATTTAGTTTAAAAGAACTATTTGAAAATATATTCAGATTCACATATTGATAATGATACACTGCATTCTCTACTTTTGAGAATAGGAATAGGCTTAAGACCAATCAACAGCAACAACAAAACATATCTCCAAACATCCCAATACACTGATTCATCTTTTTCAATTGTCAAAACTCGGGCCAGTCGAATTAATCATGTGTAAAATAGCCTAGCATAATCAAACACACACAAACACATATACATGCACAAATGAGTATATACAAAAGTGGAGAAATCTGAGTAAGGTTGTTGGATTGTATCTGTGCTAATTTTCTGGTTGGAATTGTCGTACTCCAGACATGCACGATGCCACCATCAGGGGAAACTGGCTGAGGGGCATATGGGATTTCTCTGTACTATTTCTTATAACTACACATGAGTCTACAATGACCTCAAAATAAAAAGTTGGGGGACGAAAACAATATAGTCTATTGCCACTTAGCTTTTAAAAAATATAGGTATCACCAACCCTATTGCCCATCGAAAGTAGACTGGATAAAGAAAATGTGGTAGCCCAGCGCAGTAGCTCAAGCCTGTAATTCCAGCACTTTGGGAGGCCAAGGCGAGAGGATTGCCTGAGCTCAGGGTTTCGAGACCAGCCTGGGCAACTTGGTGAGACCTTGTTTCTACAAGAAATCAAAAAATAAGCCAGGTGTGGTAGCGCACACCTGTAGTTCCAGCTACTTGAATGACTGAGGCGGAAGGATTGCCTGAGCCCAACAGGTCAAGGCTGCAGTGGCTGTGAGTGTGCCACTGCATTCCAGCCTGGGCAACAGAGTAAGAATCCGACACACACACACACACACACACACACACACACATACACACACAAGAAAATGTGATACACATACATGATGGAATATTATGCAGCTATAAAGCCAAAATCACGGACTTCTCAGCAAAAAGGTTGGAGTTGGAGACAATCATTCTTAGTGATCTATCTCAGAAACAAAAAACCGAATACCACATGTTCTCACTCATAAGTGGACCCTGAGCATTAATCACAATAGCACAAGGGACGGATCAGCAGTCGTAGGACACTGATGGGGGGTAGAGGGGAGCATATAACAACACAAAGGATACCGAAACCAGGGGAAGTGAGGACAAGTTGGAGGCCCAAACTTTACCTGCACATACATTTCTTCTGTATCTAATCCTGACTTGTATCCCACATCTTTGTTTTTTTAAATTGGAAAATACACTTTATTTAGAAAGTAAGTTAGAGAGAGAGAAGAGAGTAGAGATTTGCTTCCCCAGGGTATGGGAGGGGGCCAAAGCTTAGGATAACATGGCCTGGCTATAGCTCAAAGAACACATAGGGCCAGACCATAGCTTAGCAAGGCAGTGGCCACCACACATCTTTATAATAAAATAAAGTAAAATAGATAAATAGATAAATAAATAATAGATGTATCATTTACCTATCCATACATACAGAGAGTCATATGCATACACATACACACAAAAGAGCCTCATAGAGATGCCATTTCTGAAGGATAGCCAAGAAATCATCAATACCGATGGCTTCTGAGACAGCAACTAGCGAAACAGCAACAGAATGCATAGCCGTTTTCCCCAGAATACCCTTCTGTGCCTGTTGAATTTTGTGCATCACTTGTCTAAAAAATAATTTTTTGAGGAGCGAGGGTCAAAATAACGATTTCAAACATGAAATAAAACGAAAAACAGCTTAGCACCCAGTCAAGGCCCAGCGAGCCCACGCCAGGAGCCATGCCTCTGATATACACGTTGGCAAGGAAGGTGAAAACCCAGAACTGCCCGCCAGTGTCTTACGGCTGGAGATGCAATAGGACAGTCTGCAGTTGATCCTCCGGAAGAGCTGCTTGTTGATTGGCCACAGGACCAAGGTGAGGAGCTGGACGGCATTGATCATGAGCCCCGAGGCAATGAACACGTAACAGAAGACCAGGTGGCACAGGAACTGAGACTTCAGCAACCCCACGAGGTCCATGGTGTGTGGCTGCTTTTATTCAAAAATAAATAAATGTTCGCTGCAGAATGTTTCCAGAAGGAAGACAGATCCAGGACTCGGAAGAGCGTCTAAAACACAAACCAATATTAAACGTTGACAAAAGTCAAACATGCTTTTACAGTCGGCAAAAATTTCTCTTAAAATACATACACACACACCTGAGGTTAAACTCATGGTACATCAGTTGATCTATTTGTATTTAGCAAACATTAGTGTAGTGCTTACTTCCTGCCGGGCACAGTCTGAGACCTTAAATAAAAATAATCCTTTCTGTAATTCTCCCAACCTCCTCTGAGGTCAATACTTCTGTTACAGATGAGGAAATTGAGGCCCCAGAGGTGATGGCACTTGGCCAGTTGGCAGCTTCCCAGCTAAGCCAGGGCTGAGCACCCACGGAGTGCACAGTCCCCTCCCACTGTCGCCAGAGCCACCCACAGGACAGGCCGCACCTTGGGCTTCCCCTCCTCTGTCATCCCAGCCTGAACCCCACCCTCATCCCCAACCCCTCTCCATTTCCCTCCACTCGTCCTCATCCTCAGACCCCAGCTCACCCCTTACTTCCAGCAGGATTGCCCTCAACTCAAACTTACCCTGGGCAAGGACAGGGAATACGCCTAGGGTGGGCTCCATCCCCAAGCACCTAGCACAAGTGAGGCATTTACTAGGCTCTGCTGTTGCTCCTTGAATCTTTCGCCTTCCACAACTAGACTGCCTAAACCAGGATTGTGTTGACGGTCACCATCGTCTCCCCAGCACCAGAGAGGCATCATGGGCAAACGGTGGGAGCTTCATTTTTTAAAAAATATTTGTAGAATGACTTAATGAAGGTGGACAAGGGTTAAACTTTGAGGATATTGATGAACACAAATAACGGAAGGTAAGAAAACCACCTCCACTGCACCCAGTCCCTCCCCCCTCACACATAAATGCCAACACACATACACACACACACACACACACACACACACACACACACACAGTCATACATCTCCTTAAGATTTACAAAATCAGAAAGAAACTCAACACACTCGGAGCAACCAGACTCATGGTCCGTAATCTGGCTCCAGCTTCCAAATAGGATAATGAGATGACTTTATGGTTTATAGTTTCCTTTAAGGAGAAGGGTTCAACAGTAGAATTTTGAAGACTTCAATGAGAAAAAAATCTGAGAGCAGTGGCCTAGCTTCTCCTGCAAGCAGAACAGCATTGGAATCTACCCCAGAAAGAACTCGAAGCTCAAGACAAACTCTAACAGGAGCAGTTCACTGATCCTAGATTTCTTACAATCTTTTTATTGAGTCAGGGTTTCACCCTGTCACCCAGGCTGGAGTGCAGTGGCACGATCATAGTTCACAACAGCCTCGACCTCCTGGGCTCAGGTGATCCTTCTGTGTCAGCTCCCAAGTAGCTGGAACTATAGGCACACACCATCATGACCAGTTAATTTTCTGGAATTTTGTTGAGATGAAGATTTTCTGTTGCCTAAGCTGGTCTCGAACTCCTGGGCTCAAGCTATCCTCTCACTTTGGCCTCCCAAAATGTTGGAATTATAGGCATGAGCCACCATGCCCGGCCAATAAGCAATCCTCTCGTCTTGGCCTCCCAAAGTGCTGGAATTACAGCCTGGGCAACAGAGTGAGACTCTGACTCAAAAAAACAAAACAAACCAAAACAAAACAAAAAAAAAATAGAGCAAGGTGAGAAGTGCTCTGAGTTGTTGAATAATTTAACTGACTTTAGTCCTAAGGTTGATTAGTAAAAGAGATAAGCCACCACATATGCCAACAATCTTTATTAATAACACCAAAAAAATGAACAATCTGAATACAAATGGTCCTCAACTTAAATGGTTCCGCTTACCATTCTTAACTTTATGATGATGCAAGAGGGATACGCATTCAGTAGGGAACTCACTTCAAGCGCCCACAGGACCCTTCTGGTTTTCCCTTTTTGTACAGTTTCCAGTAAGTTACAGGAGATATGCAACATTTATTATCAAATAGGCTTTGTGTTGGATGATTTTACCCAAAGGGGTTAATAATGTAGGTGTTCGGAGCATGTTTAAAGCAGGCTGATGATGGTCACTAGATCAGGTGCATTTACATTTTTGACCTATAGTATTTTCAATTTACAATGGTTTTATCGGGACATAACCGGTCGTAAGTCAAAGAGCACCTGTAATAGTTTCAGACATATTAGTTTACTTTAAGACTTCCATGAACCCCACAAAATGAGTATTCTTATTATCCCATTTTTCAGACTAAGAAACTGAGGGAACTGCTAGGTTGGGTGACTTGTTCAAGCTTCCCACAATCAAAACTGATCTTGAGGCCCAGCTTTAAATCCAAGCTCTTCTCTGTACACCCGTCCAAGCTGTTCTGCTCCTGGGATGTGAGGATGGGGTTATCTTGGTATCAGAATTCCCCTTTGCAGAGCAACCCAGAAATTACCCCAGGGAAAAAGCCCCGCAGCCTTCAGTGAAGGTCACAATCACATATTATGCTCAGAAAATGGGGCTCGCCCCTGGGTCATCTGGGTTGGCTTTGAGTACATTCTCAGTCAGGACCACAGTCACAGGGAGGCATGCTGACACTTGCTCAGACTATCTGGTGGCAGGCTGCATTCCTGTGTGATGTTTATACATTTCCTATAAGAGGAAGATGGGAAACAGATTTTGGCTTGATTTCTCTGAAATCAGCTTAGCGGAGACATCCCATCCTCTGGGCCCCAGAAGTTTTACTCTCTGACACAAACTCAAGCCCTGCAGGTCTGAATCATCACATCTCAGGCTTTTCCCAGACAGCATCTCAACAGACACTTTCAGGTTGTAAAACTCACTCCTTACTTAGTTTCAACACTCCAGCTCTCCCTCTAAGGAGGAGGCAGGAAGCTGGCAGCTCACCCTCAGTGCACTTGACTTCAGGAGCCACATAAATAGGAGGGATTTTCATGAGCTTGCAGCTTGGTAGCAGTTACAGTTTGATGTTGAATATTCATGCAATTTACTCACTGTCCCTGGATTAGCCACTAATGGCTTCAAGACAATCTGGCCAGACAGTGCGGTTCTTCATTGGAATCTAGCATTTGTGCGGTTCTTCACTGGAATCTAGCATTTGTGACAAACCCTTTGCTTTGCTGATTTAACACTAAGAAAAGGAAGTTAACTGACATGGGGAATGCAGGGGGATTAAATTCTGCCTTCCTCAGTTTCCAGTTCAGTATTAGGGCATTATGAAGAAAATTTAAGGTTTTTTTTTCCTTGTAAAATTTCAAGGACCACCATGCCCTCGGATAAAACCCTCACTAGTACTGTAGGAACCAGAGTGTAACATGATAGTGGTGGTGTCTAAGTTAGAATCACAAACTAGCCTAGGTCTGTTTGGGATCTTGGATTTCTACACATGTCCTCAAGTCCTCTTTCCTAGATGAGTGTGGTGGTCCCTGTGGGCTTGGGAGTTCAACTGCTTGGGTTTGAAGCTCTGTTCTAACTCTGATGATGTATCTTTGGACAAATGAACTTTCCTGAATCTCAGTTTCTCTGTCTATAAAAGGGGATAATAGATCCTAATCAAAATTCCAAAGAGGCTATTGTCTTTGATTTTGTGAAACTTAAGCAGATTCTCAAATTTATATCCAAAAGCAAAAACAGACCCGGTGCAGTGGCTCATGCCTGAAATCCCAGCACTTTGGGAGGTCTAGGTGAGAGGATTGCCTGAGCCCAAGAGTTCAAGACCAAGTTGAGCAACATGACGAGGCCTCATCTCTATAATAAATTAAAAAATTAGCCAGGCATGGTGGCTCGTGCCTGTGGTTCTAGCTACTTCTTAAGGATGAGGTTCACCTGAACCCAGCAAGTCAAGGCTATAGTAGCCATGAGTGTGCCACTGCACTCCAGCCTGGGCAACAGAGTAAGAATCTAACTCAAAAAAACAAAACAAACCAAAAAAAAAAAAAATAGGACAAGGTGAGAAGTGCTCTGAGTTGTTGAATAATTTAACTGACTTTAGTCCTAAGGCTGATTAGTAAAAGAGATAAGGCTGAATTATTTAGGGGGGGTGTCTAATGGAACCAATATGTGATGTATGTCTTAGGTTTATTCCTGATAGAAGTTGAGGGGAGGGGTCATCGTTCCTATCTTGAATAAAAGAAAGCTTTCTCTTCTGATGTGGCAATTAGCCAATTTTGTATCATACTGAGGGGAAAATGGTATAAACATCTGACCAGTGATGAAAATAGCTAGAGAGAAAACATTTAAAAATACTTTGCCTTTTTCCCTTTCAGCTTTGTAAGTACCTAGAATGTCATGGAAAGAATCTTTCCAGCAAATCTACTTCAGTAGTTTATTATGTAAGGCAAGAATATGACCAATAATTGTATGCTATTTCTGAGACTGTCAGAGTTTATGAAGTTTTTAAATCAACAAATAACTATGAAGCTGTTTCTATGTCATATATCTGTGAATAATGAAATTTCTTATCAAGGGCAACAATAAAGAACTCATGGGCTCAAAAAACCAGAACTGATATGACCTTTTGCTGGGTTTTGGTACTTATAAAATGGAACAGCAGTGATGCACACATCAGTGAGCTTAGAGGAGGAATTTACCCATCACTATCCCTTTTCCTAAAAGTCACCCACATGACCTTGAGAACTGACCCCAGGAGACTGAAGGGAAGGATATCCTACTAAGCATTCTCCTCCAACACATTCATGAAACCACCTATATACAATTAATATAGGGTCATGGGCAAAATCATCCAAGAGTGCTGAGCCCTGCAGAAGTGCAGCTATGGTTAGAAACTACCAGGTCAGTTGTTTCTAAATTTGCCTTCAAATCAATAAAGAGAAATTGATTATCGTCAGAACCTTCCTTGAGAGGGAAGAAGCTGCCCAAGAAGCTGATAAACAGATTTTCCCTAAAACAATGAGCCCAAAATGGCACAAATCTCTTTGATGGCATCCTAAAGTCTGACTAGCCTCAGGGCTCAAGCGGTGCTAATTTCCAGGGACTCCATCTCTCTCATGCTTCTATAATGGCACACTGCTGGTGTCAGCAGCCAATCTTCTCAGGGTTTGCTTTCCAGATAGCATCTCTACTGTAAAACTTAAGATGTAGAAATCCAACATCTTAGTGTTTGAGTTGTTTTTCAGACTTTGCACTTTGATGGACCTGAGGCCCCATCCTAACTCAAAACACATCCCAAAAAGATGGCTCCACTGGTCCTGTGGCACACTTTCCAGTAACTGTCTGGACATTTTCAGTTAACATCTCCCATGACAATATCATCTCCAACCAATCGGTTCTCAGTCCCCTGCCCACCAAATTCCCTTTAAAAACCCTAACCTCTGCATTATCAGGGAGGTAGATTTGAGAAATACCTCCCCATCCTCCTCGGTCAACTGTTTTATGACATTAAACTCTTTCTCTACTGTGACATCTGCGTCAGTCTCAGTTTTTCTGGGCAGAGGGCATATGAACCTGGTCAGGCGGTAACATTCATACAAGGAAGATACGGCTACAGAGGCCAGCCCAGGCATCTCTGAGGGCAGGTGGAGGTGACTCAATTAAGGCTTAAATCTCATGGTAGCTATGGGGTAAAAGGCAGAGGGGAAATTTTCATCGATAGTGAATCCCAGACAAACCATGACCCAGAGAACTAAGGCAACATGAAACACAAGGACATTTTAAAGAGAAATCATAATAATAGGGAAAAAAGCCCAGGAAACTCCTATTTAGATATGCTATCTGAATTTTCCAGAAAGTAGAGTCTGACCCATGAGCTTAATTGTCACTAGAAATCATAATAATACAAGGAACAAGCTTAATCTACCCAAATCGCCTTTATTTCCCAAGCTGCCAATAGTTTAGTAGATTTTGAGTTTAATCATTTGGCAAAGTCTCTGACAGTCCTTGAGGGCACATTAAAAACTATTGGCCATGAGTCTGTGTGAAATTAGTTCATAGCGATTTGAGAAAATTGGTATTCATTGTTAATTTTAGGGGTAATGTCTTACTGAATGCCAGAAGAAGTCACCTTCAGCTCCATTCAGATGTAAAAAGTGGTGTTCATACAAGGATAGGAGAGATACAGGAGTTGAATGCATAAAGGATGTTGACCATAAGCCAACAATATAACAAAGGGGTTCATTCAGCTAGTATAGACCTGCAGATAATACTAGAACATACAGAATGGAAAAAGTTCACAAAGAAGCATGATTCTGAGTTGTAAAATAATTATGTGTGCATATATATCATTCATATCTACATCTATTTCTACATTCATAGCTATGTACTAATAGTGGCTAACTTTGGGAAGCTGAGGCAGGAGGATCACTTCAGACCAGGAGGTCAAGCCTGCAGTGAGCCATGATTGTGCGACTGTACTCCAGTCTGAGCAACAGAATTGTCTCTTAAAAAAATATGTATATTGTGGCTGAATGTTAGTGGAAGAATTATGGCTGGTTTCTTCTTTCTTCTCTGTGTTTTATCATCTTTTTCAATGATGAGAATGAGATTTGCCCTCTTCTGGTCAGAGAACTGGATGGACCCCAATTCCTAGTTCTCAAGGTTATGTGTGGTCAGATGATGGGCATACTCTATGAAGGTGAGATGCTTGCAGGTTTCTGAGGGAGAAAAAGGATGTTGCTTGCTGATTTGATGAGAACCACAGCCACAGAGTTGATATACCCTATTTAAGTGAGCAGAAAGGGGCAAGGCATGGTGGTTCACACTTGTAACCCCAGCTTCTTGGGAGGCTGAGGCAAGAGGATTGGCTGAGCCCAGAAGTTCAAGACCAGTCTAGGCAACATGGCGAGACCTTGTCTCTACAATTAAAAAAAAATTAGCCAGGCCTAGAGGCGTGCACCTGTTGTCCCAGCTACTTGGAAGGCTGAGGCGGAAGGCTCACTTGAGCCCAGGAGGTGGAGGCTGCAGTGGCCATGATTGTGCCATTCTACTCCAGCCTGGGCAATAAAGTGAGACTCCAACTCAGGAATTTTTTAAAAAGTGAGCCAAAAGGTGATCAGCCAGACAGTTAGCAACAGACAAGAGACGCTTTGAACTGTGCAGGCAACCTGAGGCCACTTGGAATCCAAGCACTGTTGCTCGTAAGGGATGACACTGCAAGGTCGTCAGAGCTGACCTTGGTGAGGGAGCCCGAGAGTCAGGCAGTCCTGGCTACACACCCAAGGGCAGCCCTTGACAGCTATGTAAGTTGCTTAATTCCTTATCCCTCGGTTTCCTCATCTGTAAATCAGGGTAATACCATCAGTAGGAGGCAATGGTGAGGACCAAGCAGAAAACTGCCCTTGGCACACTTCATCCAATGCCTGGAGCAGGAGAGCCCAAGAAAATAAGAAGGCCAAGACGCAGCAGCCAAGATATGTTACTCTGGCATTTCTGGGAAAGCCAGTAAGATAGAATTCAACTCAGCTTTCCTCCTTCTTACTATATATCTAGATCCTGACTATTTAAAAAAAATTTACCTTGAAGCATATTAAAGCATCCACTCCCACAGGTTTTCACTCTAACCTATACTTTTCTACTGGTGACTCAGAAACAAGAAATGAAGCATCCACAAAAACTCACATATACCTCACAATTGTGCTCAGGGGCACTATCAGGTAGCCTTTCTAAAGTTCTAGGGACATGGAGAGCCAGGCGTGTACACACTAGCACAGCTCTTGGCCTGGGCCCCTGATACACAGCAGATGGTACCATTTGCTGCCCAGCCTATGATAGTGGAAATGTAAACAAATAAGATAAAATCCAGGGTCTACCCATGACAGAATTCCAACCATATCCCCTCACACACACATAGAACAGTCCCTTAAATCATTAGGTCAGGCAACAAACATCAGAAACTCAGTTAAGACATATCCTGCCTTATTCAATTTGTGAAACTATTAAATAAGCATGAACTTCAGTCACACTCAAAAAGAATCTAAACCTGAAATGGTGTCAACTGTCAGTAGCTGTATTGGTCATTTGTTTTTAACATGCAGGGGTGCCCAAAAAATGCATACACATTTTCAATATGACGTTCGCTCAAAAGGTGGTGTTCATCAAATGAATGCTAATGTCACCTGCAACAGGTAAGACAGTCAAAGAAAATGGCAAAGCACGATTAAGCGAATGTCATATTACACATTGCTGCTGTAATTCAACTCAACTTTGAAAAGTAATACATAGATAACAGTTCTTAAAATGTGGTTACTTTTTTTGGCACCCCCGTATATTCACATTACAGCACTCAGCCAGGTCAAATTTGGAGAACAGGCAAAATTGTCTTCCTTCCAAAGAAATCAATCCAAGAAAAACTGCTGAAATCATGCTCATGCCCAGTTTAACATGATCATTAAAATCTAAACACCAGTTCATTTGGAAGCTCTTTTGACCTCAAAATCCAGAACAGCTCACAAAACATACAGAAAAAGATAAAAGAAATGCAAATTCTTTTATATTATTTTTTTAACATTCCAAACTAGGTTTTTTTTTTTTTTAAAAAAAGGTTATACTCCATTCTACAGAGATGAGGCCATATGGACCTCCTTGCCTCAGTGCGAGTACAAATCTTCTACACCTTTTTTGTAAGCTATTGGATACACATGACCAGCGCTTTGTCTTCAAACCACTTGATCTAGTAAACCAACTTCTGACAATTTATCCTAAGTACAAAATTAACTTTTAGAGAATTCTCTATGTATAAAGATATATACAACCACCAAAAATTAGAAACAACTCATATTTTTGACACGGAGAAACAAAAAAAATTAATTATGGGAGACCCACTGAATGAAGCAATGAAGTGTCACTATAAATAGGTTTGTAGTAAAATGGATACATTTTCAGTATGATATTAAGTGACAAAGTGTACACAATGATATACATATAGAATAATCTCCACTCTAAAATCAAGTATAGAGCGAAAAAAATTGGAAAAACACTTTCCCAAACATTAATAGCACCTATCTTTGTGTATACATGCACACACATACACACATGCACATACATGTACCCCCCCTACACACACACACAGCCCACACATGCACACTTATGCAGGTCAGTCCACCTGGGACCTGGGCCAGGCCCAAGACTCTAGCTTCTGCATCTTCGTCTACAGGAAGACATTGACAAGGCGAGCTCCAAGAGCCCACCACATCCCACAAAGGGATGCCCTACCCATGAAGGCTTTTTCTTTTATTCCAGTTCATTCTTCCGTAATAGTGATGGAGGGACCCAACCCCACCTCTCTTCCCCAACTCTCATCTACAGAGAAGGTCCCCCTGTGGGCCAGGTTGACCAGATGGAGAAGAGAACAGACTTAAGGCCTTGGCCTGGAGAGCAGCAGAGCTAAAGTGAAGATTGTTGAAGAATCCTGTTTCTGGACCAATATTTTTGATCTGTAGGACAGAGAAAGCCATGGTGCCCCCAAGGGAAGAGGAGTGTATACCATCCCAGGAAAGGTGAGGGAGGTAGAATATTCGGGTTGCAGGCTCTACTATAGATTGGATGAGTTTAGCCAAAGTCTTCACAAGGGCAGCAATCATTTGTCCAGCCTTGGGGAGATCACCTAGCACCTAGTACTGACAAACAAGGTCAAGTTTAGCTTCTGGATATTTTGGAGTTAGGTTGGCCAATGACCCGAAACAAAACAGGAGAGAAAGTATGTAAGGTTGAATTTAACTGCCTTTGGGACCATGTCTAACCAAAATATTCCTCAATTAAAAAATCATCACCGTCATCAAATGGTTTGGCAGAAGCTTATATAAAATTAGCTTATTTTAAAATTTCATAGAACAGTTCTCTGTCCAAGATCCCTGTACAGTACATGATGTCCATTAAAACAAACCAAACTCTGAAGAAGCCATAAATCATGCTCGACTTTTCCATCATGTCCTCTAATAAATAACCATTAGTCTCTCTCCAAAGTCCAGTTGCAGAATGCTGAGAACCTAGGTCTACAGGAAACTGATGCATCTAAGTTTATATTTAATAGTTTGTTCTGAGTAGCTTGTGAGAAAAAAACAAATTCTGAACAGCTTTTATGTTTAACCCAAGGAAACCTAGACTCAGAGGCAAATATAGATGGATAACCTAGGTAACTTTTTCTGTCATGAGAAGATGGAAAGAAATCAAATAAGGTATTCAGTAAGGCCTTTCATAGCTTTAACTTCTATGAGATGAAATTATTTGCCATTCAGCATCACAAGTTTTCTGAATTGTAAACAGTGCAGCGAGATAAATATTATGCTTAATAAATATTTAGCATACATCATCTCATTAATTGTCACAAAAACCCACCATGGAAGGTATCATCTTTCTCATATCATAGATGAGGAAACTGAGGCTTAGTTAGACTAGGTAACATGCAACTGGTAAAGAGGGAGTTGATGTGGGGGCCAGGCCTGGACCAGTCTCATGTTTTGTTAACACTGCCCATAAGACAAGAAGCACGAGATGGCTAAACTTCACCATAAACTTCATGGTCTCATTTCTGACTTTTGGGTGTGATTGTAAGTTTTTACGCTGCTGCCTTCTGCCAGCCCTGGAGAGCCCAGTCACATCCTCCTTGCAGGTAGAAGGCCCATGGTCTCCTAACTGCATCCAGCTCTCCCCGCAGTCCCTGGAGTCTGCAGGGCACTGACCTTGGGGGTGGGTATGCTGTCTGAGGGCACCAGCTGACTAGCTGCACTCCCAACAACCAAGAATGCATGAGCTATTTTCAAAGGTGCTCAGTGGAAAAAAAAAAAATATATATATATATATACCTTTTTTTTTCTGAGTTAGGGTCTGTCTCCCAGGTTGGAGTGCAGTGGTATGCTTACAGCCACCGCAGCCCCGACCTGATGGGCACAGGTGATCCTTCCACTTCAGTCTTCCAAGTAGCTGAAACCACAGATGTGCGCCACCATGCCTAGCTAATTTTTTAATTTATTGTAGAAACGAGGTCTCACAAAATTGTCCAGGATGGTCTCAAATCCCTGGACTCGGGCAATCCTCTCACTTTACTTCTCAAAGTGCTAGCATTACAGGCAGGAGCCACCACTCCCGGGCAATTTTTTATTTTTTGGTCAAGAAGATGTCTCACTATGTTGCCTAGACTGGAAGGAAGGTATATTTTTAAATTATGTCTACTCTATGGAAATTTTCAAAAAATTTTACCAAGTCCTGATGAAAAATTCAATTTCATAAAACCCCAAACTGAAATGAAAAGAGAAAAATTAATCTTCTTAATGAGGAAATTCCATATGATAATATTCTGATTAATCAAACGTGGAAGAAAAAAAAGGACGAGATATGTTGGCTTGAAATTGTTGTGATCTGCATCAGCATCATGGCTACCAAGGGCCAGTGACCATCAGCTCAGTAATGAGTCTGTGAGGGCTGGAATGACATGGCGGCTGAGGCCGATGGAGGGGCAGGGCTCTCCTTTGGGGGGGTGCCAACCACCTCATGCTGTGGGCTGCAGAAACGGCGTGAGGTTGTTGGCACCCCCAGCTGGCACTAAAAACAAAAGAGGAAACCTTATTCAGTATATAAACCACCTCCACTACGCCTACCATCACCACGACAACGTGGTCAGTACTGGCACGACAAGGCCACGTGGCCAGAGCCAGCATGGAGAGGCCCCATTTACCGACTGTGCAAACTTGGGCAAGCAGCTCATTCTCTCTGAGCCTCGGTTTTGCATCTGTTGACTGAGGTAATAATCCCTGCCTCCCAGGAGTTTTGGGACAATTAAGTGCATGAATTTACAGAAAACAACCAGCGCACCACAAAGGACCCCATGCCACACACACAGTCCAAGCCCCTGCTCACTCCCAGGCTGTCTGGGGCCTGTCTCCTCCTCAACTGCTTGTCCATGGCCCCCACAAACCACCCACCAGCCTTTCCTATTCTCCACTTGTGAATCTCATGATCAATTTGTTTGTTTGAATAAAGATTTTCCTTGGGTGGACGTGTTTTTTTCCCAACATCCACACAACTCTAGGATGACCCTGAGTACAAGTGACCTAAAAAGTCAAGTACAAAGACCCTCAAAGCCCATTCACACATTTTTGGATTTTTATAGAGGCAAGGTGTCACTACATTGCTCAGCTGGTCTTGAACTCATGGGCTCAAGCAATCCTCTCGCCTTAGCCTCCCAAAATGCTTGGATAACAGGCATGAGCCACCATACCTGGTCCCCACTCACAAGTTTTATTCCCATCCCAAAGGAAGGTAGGTCAAAGCCTTTGGTTTTTAGACTGTCTTCATAATAATGGATATTAACTGTGAATTCCCTACTTAAATCTCACTGAAGAAATGAGTTGCATATATGATATAACCCTTGTTTCTACCTTGTGAAAGAGATATACAAGTTAGTATTGAGAAGGCCAAGACCATCCTCACTTTCATGCGAGTAAATTGCCTGAGCTCAGGGGTTTGAAATCAGCCTGGACAACTTGACGAGACCTCCTCTCTACAATAAAACAAAAATGAGCTGTGTGTGGTGGCGCATGTCTGTGGTTCCAACTACTTGGAAGGCTGAGGCAGAAGGATCTCCTGAGCCCAGCAGGTCAAGGCTGTGGTGGCTGTGAGCATGCCACTGCACACCAGCCTGGGCGATAGAATGGAACTCCAACTAAAAAAAAAAAGTGTGTCTGCCTCCCACAAAGAAGCATGAAGACTTCTGGGTAGATGAGGTTGGGGCTGAATGACAGTGTAGACAGGCATGTTCTTAGGTCACCAGCAAATCACAGCACTCAAAAAATCTAAAAATTAGCCAGGCATGGTAGCATGCCTGTAGCCCCAGCTACTCAGGAGGTTAAGGCAGAAGGATCATCTGAGCCTAGCAGATTGAGGCTGCGGGAGCCATGATCATGCCACTGCACTCCAGTATGGGCAGCAGAATGAGAACCTTGACTCAGAAAAAAAAAAAGGAAAAAGAAACAGAAATAACCAAGTGGCGGTTCTTTTTCTTCTGTCTCAGACACCAGTAACTGGACTCTTTTTTCCCGTTGTCTCCCTCTCCATTCATGAAATGCCCTTGACCCTTGAGTTCTTAGAGATCCTGTCGCTGCCAAACCTATTTTCTGGCAGAAAAAAATGGGGAAATGGGAGATCAATACAGTTGGATTTTAAATCTCTCATTTCTTTGATTTTCCTAAAGGATGCCAACTGAAGCCGGACAATTTCCCCAACTTGATTCATGCATATTGGACCCAAGAGAGAATCATCAGAAAACAAATGCACTTTAAATGCATTTCTGACATGAATCATTTATTGAAGACAGACTTGAAGGCTGTGAGTGCCCAAAATAAGTTGACTTACAGTATCCTTGTTTCTAGATAGCTCTGAGATATGGCCGCAGGAATACCGAAGTACTCAGACTTGAAGGATGCTTTTGGGTCATTATGGACTGGCTGTTCCTCGAAAAGTTTCATTAATAACAGCAGCAATAAAGCATGTGGTGAGAACGTCTCGCTCTCTCTTTTCTTACTCCAGTCATCAAGCTCACAAGAAAAGCTGCTTAGGGGAGCAGTGAGATTCTTTCCAACTTCTAAGTAGAATCCAGGACAGAGTTGTTTAATTCATACATACGTTCATTTGTCCATTGATAAGTATATTCATTCATTAGGTTGTCTGTCCACGGAGCTACTCATTCATTCACTAAGTTAAAATTTCACTGATTCAGCTGGGTGCAGTGGCTCATGCCTATAATCCCAACACTTTGGGAGGCTGAGGCAGGAGAATTGCTTGAGCCCTGGAGTTCAAGAAGAGACTGGGCAATAGCAAGACCCTATCTCAAATTAAAACCAAAAAAATCATTGATTCAGCATTACGTTAGACTTCTGAGCACACACACAGGGGATTCTTAGAGAGCCCTTCTCTAGGTTTAAGTAGTAAGTACTATGCCCAATAAGCTAAAGCACTTACTGCGCATTAATATATCCAGGCCCAGGATGACTTTCACCCCTTCCACCTCTTACAGAAATAGATGCTTGAAAATGTTGATTCAGTCTGAATCTTTAAATGATGTAATATAAATTAACCTTCATACTGGTAACTCTGAATTGTCCAAGACAAAGCAAAAGGAGTCACATGAACTGATAAATCTTAGGTTAATTTCCCATTGTATTAAACACGGAGCAGATGACCCGCTGATCTATTCTTCCTGCAAAATCCAAGCACGTCAACCCATGTGACTGCCCTCTAAACCATCATATTGTGTAAGTAGCAGAGTCCTCCTCCCACCAATGCTGAAATTGCATGGGGAAACCTATTAAACTGACAGGAAAAGAACTAAAATAAAAGCAAATTACCCACCTAAACCCCTGTAGGGAAACTCAGATGTTGGTTGAAGAACACAGAGTTGACTTTTCAAAAAAAAAAAAACAACAAAGATTCTTCTATTAAAATACAAATTCAGTGAAAGCAAAGCAAATTACACTCACAGTTGTAAGTCACTTACTCAAAGCCAGTGACTTTTTGAAAGATAATTTTCCCCATTATAACAGGAATTCTTTATAAAAAAATGTGTAAAATTCTAAAATGCAGCAATCTTATCACCTAGAACAGTCACTGATGGCTTACTTTCTTCTATTCTTTGTGAACGCATAAAGCTTTTTCCCTTTTTGCAAGACAAAATCACTGCAGAGGCTTTTTTTATTTTTAAACATACAGTAGTTGAGATTTTATGTTAAATCAATTTTATATGCCCTTTCTTGACCTTTAGTGTGAGATCATATTCAATTTTCATATTAGAATATAACTATCCTTCTCGTAGTTACACTGGACATATAATTATTACCTCAGTGCCTAATTATTGTATATTCACAGGCTTTATTTTTTTGCTTTTGTTTTTTAAAGAATAAGTAATGCAGTGATGCAATTCTGGCACAAAGTTTTTTGTTTGTTTGCTTTTTTGTTTTGTTTTGTTTTAGAATAAATTACCAGAAACAGAATTTCTAGATTCTGGAAACAAACATGTTAAGATATCTGGTGAACATTCCCAAATTGCTTGTATTGACAAATATTGCCAAAATGTTCAAAGCTATTTATAATCTTACCAGCAACATACAGAAATACCCATTTCACAACATGTTTGTCAGCAATAACGTGACGGCGTGAGACTCCAATTCAAACAAACAAACAAACAAACAAAAGATTCTCATTTAAAAACAAATTTTAAAAAACTAAGTTAACTCTTCATACATTAAAAGTTGTGTCTCATTTATTTTAAACTGCATTTTGGAATGGCTATGAAGCTGCCTATTTCTTAACATTTATCAAACTCTTACTTTTTTCTTCATAACTTTTCCATTTTATCAATCATTCGTTTCTTACATATTGATTTGCATGAACTCTTCATATATCTATTCCTTTTTTTTCTGTTCGTTTGCTTTGACTTTTAGCTTATTGGAGGAGTCTGAATTATTATGAAGTAAGAACTGTCATTTCTTACGTAATGTTTAAACTTAGAAAGGTCTTCCTCCTATGCTTCCTTCTTATCCTGCAAAAGACTGATAAATGTTCATCTAGCTTTTCTGTAATTAATTTTAGCTATTTGATCTACCTGACGTTTTATTTTTGGTTACAATGCTCAGTAAGGATCTAAATGGATTTATTTCCAAATAGCTAACCAGTTGTATGGAGTCATTTATTGAAACATCCTTCCCTATTCCACTGATTCATACAAAATTTCACATACTGAATACCAACAAACAGATGAAATGGACTGTCGGTACTCTGCTCATTTTGGAGATGAGAAGGCTGACAGGCGGGGAGCGTCAGGTGATCATCACTCAGATGGTCAAGGACAATGGAGGCTCCTCTCAGCTTGAGTGCCATCACCCCCGCCACCCCCAGCCCCCCACCTTGCCCACCCTTGGCTGGAAGGGTGCTTTGTTTCCTTTGCCTTGTTTTCTTGGCCTTTCCACTCTCTCTGGGAGGCTGTGAAATGTCAACTGTCTCACAGATCAGCCTTCCCAGGCACTGGTTAGAGACCCACAGTTAGTACGAAAGCTGTGCCTTAGAACTGCCGTGAGCTCATCATGCCAACATGTTCCCCAGTGGGATTGGGGAGCCAGGTGGACGCTGAAGCCACTTCCCAGGCCTTACGTTTCCCAAAAATGGCAGAAGTGCTCTTGATACTCATGAGGGCATTGCTGGCTCTGATATTTTGCGAGTCTACCTGTAGGATGGTTTCCGCAGGAGGGAAAATAAGCAGAGACGGGGAGCTGTTTAGACTTTTTAAAGGGATACATTATCTGTTAGCGGCTAGGGAACAGAAGCCCTACAATGGCATGGAGTTTTGTCTTCTTGACTGGTGTGTCCCAAGCATCAAACAGGAATGCACACAGCGGTAGACAGTGTGACAAATCCTCAGAGGCCCCTGGACCACTCTCCTTTAAAGGCCCTAGAACATGGGAAAAATTGAAGGAGTCATGGGCAAATTCAAGGGTGGGGTTCTTACAGAAGGAATAGGAGTCCTTTTTCCAACCCAGACATTTATTTGATTAATGGTACTTTTGGTAAAAGTGAAGTAAAAGTTTCACATTAGGAATTCCCAAATTTTGGGAAATTCCATAACAAACTAAATGGATTCTTTGTGTCTTGACTAAACGAGGCATTAATTCTGCCTCTGCTTTTAGGTTATGAGCTCCTTCAGTGTCAAATACATTATAAATGAATTAGAGATAATCATAAATGAACAAATAGAAAATAATTGTAAAATTTAAAAGGAAGCCCCAGCAATTTTGCTTCTTCTAAAAACTCTTCCCTGAGAATATAGTTAATTAAGTTGGAACAGAACGATTGAGGAAGGTCAGGAAAAGAACCAATCTAAGTGCATTTAGTGAGAGAAATGATGTTTACAATATACAGAGTCAACACAAATATATATGGTAAGATCCAACTTTTATAAAACAAATAAATAGAATATCTCTATACTTAGGAAGTAGCCTAAATAGCAAGTCATCCAATGTTCTCCTTATTGTTAGATGTCTGAAATATTTAAAATAGACAAAAATATGATGTGTTTTATCACACTGATATCAAGTCATGTTTTCTTCACTAAAAAATAAAATACTACAGATACTGACATCACCCCCTCATCAGAGGTTGAAATTAGTTTTCCTTCTATATTTTTATTCTTTTATCATATGTATATGTATTCACAAACAACATATAATTTATAATGTCTGAATCTTTTTGAGATTTCCTTTCTACATTCAACACTGCTTTTGAAATTGCATGCATCTAGTTTCAGTTGTTTTAACTGCAAAAGAGTATTCTTTTGAATGACTACACCAAAATGAATCTGCTACTATATTGATAGACATTTAGTTCATTTCCAAGTTTTTTCACTGTTATAAACAATGCAGTAATGAATACAGGAATTGGAATTGCTGAATCATTCTAACATGCATTCCTCCAATTTATATATTAATTTATATATTAATAAATTTGCTTTTCTTTTTTTTTTTTGAGTTGGAGTCTCACTTTGTCGCCCAGGCTGGAGTGCAGTGGCCGCTCCAGGCCACCGCAGCCTCAACCTGCTGGGCTCCGGTGATCCTTCCGCCTCAGCCTTCCAAGTAGCTAGAACTACAGGCGCATGCTACCACGCCCGGCTAATTTTTTGATTTATTGTAGAGATGAGGTCTCGCTTGCCCAGGCGGGTCTCGAACCCGCGGG
>CAUYQG010191181.1:0-10885 GCA_963574415.1 Tarsius wallacei
AGCAGCCAACAGATACATGAAAAAAAGCTCAGCCTCACTAGTCATCAAAGAAATGCAAATCAAAACCACACTGAGATACCTCCTAACTTCAGTCAGGATGGCCGTCATCAATAACTCAAAAAACAACAGATGCTGGAGAGGATGTGGCAGAAAAGGAACACTTCTACGCTGTTGGTGGGAGTATAAACAATTACAACCTCTGTGGAAAACAGTTTGGTGATTCCTAAAAGATCTGAAAATGGACCTTCATTTGACCCTGCAATCACCCTACTGTGAATATACCCAGAGGAACTCAAATCACTCTATGAAAAAGATACCTGCATAGGCATGTTTATTGTAGCATTATTCACAACAGCAAAAACATGCTGCCCACTGAAAGAGGACAGGATAAAAAAATGGTATGGATCACAATGGAATATTATGCAGCCATAAAGAAAGACAAAATTATGAACTTTGCAGCAATTTGAATGGACTTAGAGTCTATAAAACTGAGTGATTTATCACAGAAACTAATAACTGAGTATCTCATGTTCTCACTCATAAGTGAATATTGAACAATTATCATAATACTATAAGAAAGGTATTGGCAGTATTGGGAGACTGCCAGTGGAGGGGAGTTGGGATTGGCAGTTGTGGGAAACTGCCAGGGGAAGAGAGGGCAGATTGTCAGTAGTGGGAAATTGCCAGGGGAGGGGAGGCGCACCTCATCGATAAGGGTACTTGCCTAGTGAACATTTGTAAACCTAACCCTGAATTGTACCACACATACTTAAAATAAAAAAATTTTAAAAATGTGGTATGTATACATGATGGAATATTATGCAGTCACAAACAAGGACAAAATTATGAAACTCACAACAATTTGGATGGACTTAAAGTCTATAATATTGAGTGATCTATCACAGAAACAAAGAATTGAGTATCTCATGTTCTTACTCATAAGCAGACCTTGAACAATTGATGTAATACTATAAGATAAGTATAGGCAGTAGTGGGAAACTGCCAGGGGAGTGTGGGGGTGGGATTTGCAGTAGTGAGAAATGGGGGGCACACCTCATTTACAAGGGTACCCGCATAATGAACATTTGTATACCTAACCCTGAATTGTACTCCATATCTTTAAAATAAAAAATAAAAAAAAACATGTAAAAATGCATTGTAATGCTTACATACCTTACCCTCTCCATTATTAAGTTTTAAAAATTATAATATACGGAACATTTCCTTAGTTTACAGAGGAGAATGTTTGAAATCAAAATTGTTCTGAAAAATTTAGGTTGCGTGGGCACAATCCCTGCAAGGTATCTGCAGCATATAGTTAAGCATTGATTATGTGCCAGCATCTGGGAATTTAAAAATGAGAGAACACAGAGGATCTTCAAAGAGTTACTTGGCTCTATTAGCCTTGGAACTGAGCCATTAGAAATGCTTCACTGCAGCCTAAATTCTGAGCCAATCACGTGTAAGCATTGTCATAATTTAAGGAGCCTGGTGAAGCTAAAATTTTCTTAATAGTGTTTTTTTTTCCATTCTTTATTTCTAGTGGCCCCTTCTGCAGAAATCAAATCTACACGTAACTGGTTTTTTTTATTCATACAGCTGGAGTTCATTGGCATGGATTTTCTTAGAAACCCCTCTATTTCACTCCCAGACACTTAATAAGATAGTCCTCTAGGCTTGGATACAAGTAGAATTATAACTGTTCCAAAAAAATTGTCATTGTCATCTTATCCCCCTGTTGTTTGCCACACAGTGGTTTAACATGGATGGAACATCCTGGGGTTGAGAGAAATGAGACATGACATTGGGAGTTAACAACACTGAGGCGTTTGGATGTTATCCCAAGGGCAGAGGGGTTCCACTGAGAGTTTTATTATTTTTAAAAAACAGGGAATGATATAACCAGGTACATATTTGGACAATCACTATGGATACGGTGTGAAGAGTAGATTGGAGGGATGCCAGAATGAGATGCAGGACAATGGACTTAAGGGATCACGGTGACCTGAATTAGAAAAATTGCAAATAGAGAAGAAAGCAGTATAGAGATTGCCTTGAAATGGGAGGAGGAACTGGAGAGGGAGTGATAAAAGATGAAACCCACATTTCTAGCTTAAGCATTTAGGTATCCCTCTTAGGGCAAGTAGCTGAACTGGAGAAAGGATGATGAATTCATCTACAGATACATTGAGCATAGATGTCTATGGGTCATCAAAAAGAGTATCTGTTTAGACAGTTAAGTATGTGTCTCTGGAGCTAAAGAGAGATGTTTGGGTGGAGACAAAGATTTGGTATTTATTAGCACATGGATGTTAATTGAAGCTATAGTTATAGGTATGATTTACCAAGAAGAGGGTGTGGAGTAAGAGGAAAGAAACCAACATTGTGGTTTATTAATATAGTACAGAGATACACAGAGAAGAAGATCCTGTAAAGGAGGCTGAGATGGATTTGCCAGAGAGTAAGAAGAAAACTAGAAGAGTTCATATTCATAAGCAATGAATCTATTATAGCTCCTATAATCGCTACAGATCTTGAGTGTTCCAGGACAATGGAAAGGAAGATAGCTATTGTCAAGGTCTGTGATAGTAGATGATACTAGCTGATACTAGTGGTGACTAGGATGGGAGAATGTGGAATGTGATTCGACTAGATGGCACATGCTTCACAGTGGCAAGAACAGAACTTATGGTATGAAAGAGTTTTTTGTTGTTGTTGTTGAGAGAACTGCAGGAAAAACAATATTTCGGGAAGAGAAACCAAAGTTAACTTAAGGCATGAGAAGAATGAAGGAAACAGAAGACTGTATATATAGAGGGATTAACTCAGAATATGGCACAGTGGAAAAGTCTGGGACAGAGAACAGCAATAGGTGGCTGTGTTAAGCAAAAAGCAGCACAGAGTATCATGGGGAGGTGATGTGAAAAATGATAGCAAACCAGCAGGCTTTCTTTGGATACTAAGGAGAGCAGGGGTTTAATTGCTGGTAAAATTACTAGGCAGTCAGTTTTGGCCCACCTTGCATGTGGCTGGAGTTCTTGTGTCTCTTAGGAAGTTATCTTTGTCCAATGGAGTCCTAATTTTTGAAGAATGAGTAGATCTAGAAGTGGAATAAATGGCCCAAGCTTGGTTTGATGGAATGTGCTATGTGAGTTACCCAGTTTTCTGCAAAGTGGTCAAGCAATGTTGGGTTCTATGTGCTTACCTTTGAACTACATGGAGCACTTTTTGTCTCTATTTTCAGATCTCAATCTGAGTACTGAAGATTTCTTTGTCCCTTGAGTCACATAGTTATGTGACCCTTTTAAGTACTTTTATATTATCATATAATTTCCTCATCGTAGTACTTGTTAAAGTATATTATTGCCAACTTATGTAGTTATATTGTCCTTTAAGTCATACTATTTAGAGGACATGAATTTCTTATCCACTGATACATTTTCAGAAACCAGTATAGTGGTGAAAATGTTTACATACACACACGTATACTTTTAAAGTGTGTGAATGAGGCTGGAATATCCTGCAGCAACTGCATCGTCTGTATGAGGAACTCTTAGGTGCTCGTGTTTGGAAGTTTTCTACCCTTAGGGCCTAGGGGTATGCACAGAGAGTTTGAGTGTTTTGTCAGCAGCTTGCATTGATCATGGCCAAAAGAGGGCAGCAGAGGGTCACAGACGAGAGGTGGTTTTGACGTGGTGCAGAAGAAAGTGGGTGGAAGAGAATACAACATCAGTAGTGAGAGTTTTGGATGCCCTTTACTGAAGATAATCCTATGGGGGAAAAGTTTAGCAAGGAGAGATCTGGGAAATTCCCAGGCGTAAGGAGTATGCTTAAAGGAAAACTAGAATCTTAAAACCAAGGAAAGAAGCAGGGAGTAGTAAAGCATGTGCTCTTTGTTCAGATGGAAATTTGTAATTGTTTATGCTACCAAGAGCATCCTTTGAAATACAAGCCAACTCTCCAGTCTGTCTGCTATGTAACAGATACTAGAATTTGACTCAAGTAGCCTGCCAGTCATCAGAAGGAGGGGTAAAAGGATGGGGAAGTTTGGTGGACTGAAGGGAAGCCACAGGATATATTAATACAAGAAACATTTGCTTCAAGAGAGCAATTCTAATTCTAAACAAGGACTCTTTACATCTCTAGTGTCGTCTCATACCACTGTCCTCCCTTGTGAACTCTGGTGTAGGCACACTGGCTTCCTTTCAGTTTCTTAAGGAATTCTGCTGTTTCAATATTAGCATGGTTGGATTTTGTCATCCCTCAGGTCTTGACATGAATATCATTCTCTAAGAGAGTTTCTTTCTAACTATCCTTTGCTCTTTTCTATCGCAGCATCATGCTCACTTCCTATAAACACCCATTACCACTTACATTTGTGAACTCATATTTGTTTTTCTTCTGTTTATTGTCTACCACCCCCTAGGGGTAACACCCTCTTCATATATTTTGCTCCCCAAAGTATACCCAGCATCTACTATAATACCCAACTTATGGTGGTGGCTTTTAAAGTATTTTCTGGAGAAATGTACTGAGTAATTTGTCTGTGGAGGGAAGAAGTTGGCTATCATGGACGATATTTAATATGGACTGGACAGACAGTTGGCTAAGATGTTGTATAAAAAAATTCAAGGATCAGATGGATTGTTGCTAAAATGACATTTGAAGTTCCTTTCTGTCATTCGATTCTATTATTTCAATAAATGAAGAGTATAAAATTAATGACTCTAAAATGAAAGTGATAATGAGTTCATTGCTCATCAATATGAAAAGGAAAGAGAATAAATGTGGCTAATTAGAGAGTGATGATAATCTTGCCAACCCATTAATAAAAGTAGAAAGTGTAATTTGTAAGGAAGCTGAACCTTAAATAAATCAGTAGACTTGAATAACTTTTGAGGGAAATACCTATTTAGGGGCTTACACAAAAGCAGTTCTGAAAATAACAACTTTATTCTCTTTGTGTCTTTAATAACTAGCACAATATCTGGCACACAGTCAGTGAACAATAAATATTTACTTAACAATAAATAAATAAATAAATAAATAAAGTGAAACTTTAGAGACCACACCCATACTTTTATAAATCTTTCCAGGTACTTAGTCTGCATTAAATCATCCTTTTTGTTCAGTATCACTGGCTCATTTGTAGCTTAACACCTCCCTACAGATAGCATACTTACAAAATGGCATTAAAGGGAAGGTAAAATGATGCAGCCATGAAGATACTCATGTTCATTCCTGCTTATGGATGGAGGACTAAATCATTGCTGAAAACATTTTTAGTTTTCTGAAATTGTCTACGAGTTGCTCTTATGTTTTGTCACTGACATTTAAATAAATAAAATAATAACTAATGTTCATTAAGATGGTAGACATGATTTCTACTAATAGCTGCTCTTCAAAATTTTAGCACTCAGCATTAAACATTAATTATTAATTCTATTAATACTAATAGAACATATATTTATTTCAGCTTATCTATTGTGGCACATAGACTTTAAGGTGGCCCAATGACTCCCAACTCCTGGTGTGCATGAACTTATATAATTCCTTTCTGAGTATGAGTGTGATTTGTGACTTGCTACTAATTAATAGCATATGGCAAGGGTGATGGAATGCAACTCCTGTAACTATACTTTGTTGTATAGGACTCCATAGACTCCATCTTGTTAATAGACTTGTTCTAGAGTCTCTCCCTCTGCTACTAGCTCTAAGAGAGTAAGCTTCCAATAATCCTACAGTCACAAGAAAATACATTCTACCAACAACTTGGGCATAGAAAAAGATCTTCCCCAGCCGAGCCTCCAGATGAGGACCATATTCTGACCTGTTTGTATCCTTGCAGAGGACCCAACTGAGATATACCCAGATTTTTGACAGACAGAAACTGTGAGATAATACTTGCATGTTATTTGAAGCAGCCAAGTTTGTGGTAATTTGTTATGAAGCATTAAAAATGAAAAAGCTGTGAGCATATATAGCAAAATAGATAGCAAAACCCTAAAGAAACTATTTAGTTATGCTTCACAGCAGTAAAAAGCAACATTGTATCTCATTTTAGTACCTAAAATATATTATTTATATACCCCCTGTTGCATGTTTAATCATTACTGAGGTTCAGCTTGACGGTTTATTTTCTAGAATAATTCACATCTGATAGTTATGTCTCTCCCCTAAATTTCTTATTATCTGACAGTTGTTTTAGATTGTTACACAAGTAGAGATGAAGTTACCAGCATTTGCCATGAATCAGACTATAAGTATTTTCATGGCAATTTGTTAATTTTTGCAATATGCTGATATGACTGCAGTTTTGAAAATTCCCAGGGCACTGTGACAAACCAAGAGGGGTACAATGAGATATTTAAATTTTTGAAGAAAACAGTAATATTGACATCTGTCAGACACCATGTGAACTATCAGCTCAAGGTGTTCAGTTTCATCATTATATTGTGCTACATTCCTTCTGATTATGTTATATCTTTATGAAGCAGGGATTTGAGGTATTCCTGTGGTAAAATGTTAAATACTGCACAAATATCAGTCTAGAACAAGAAATGAGGGTGGAAGTGTCCAATTTGTTTCCAAGGTTTGAGAGGTCAGGCAGTGCCTAACAAGCACATTAGTTAGTACTTGAATTTATTTAAAAATAAAGTAATAATATTTCTCTCTCCTTCTCTCTCTCTCTCTCTCTCTCTCTCTAATATATATATGTTCCAAAATGACTACTGAATAGTTATGATACAAATACTCATTAAGTTATTTGTACCTAACTACTTAATAAATAGAACTGATAGGTGCTTCTTTTTTATCTAGGGGTGCCATATAAAATTACTGAGACAGTAAGGGAAATAAGAAAAGTTTAGGAGCTCTCATCCATTAGAATGACTACTATTAAAAAACAAACGAATAAACAGAAACCCCCAGAAAATTACAAGTGTTAATGTGGATGTGGCAAAGTTGTGAATTTTAAAAATTAAAAATAAAGCTACTGCATGATCACACAATCCTACTTCTGGATTTATATCCAGAATAATTAAAAGCAGAGTCTTGAAGAGATATTTGCTTGTCCATGTTTATAGCAGCATGACTCATAGTAGCCAAGAGGTAGAAACAACCCAAATGTTCATCAGAAGATAACAAGATAAACAAAATGTAGTACATATTAATAAATAAAATGAGATATTATTCAGACTTAAAAAGGAATGAAATGAGTATTGTCACATGCTACACGATGGATGAATCTTGAAGTCCTTTATGCTAAATGAAATAAGGCAGGCACAAAAAGACAAATGCTGTATGATGCCACTTATGTGAAGTATTTAAGGTAGTCAAATTAATCAAAACAGAAAGTATGATGGTAGCTGTCAGGGGCTAGAGGAAGGGGAAAAATAGGAATTGCTGAGATAAAGTTTCAGAGTTACAAGATAAAAAAGTTCTGACGATCTGTTTTACAACAACGTTGTAAAACATTGTACACTACTAACTGTACACTTAAAAATACTTAAGTTGACAAGTTTCATGTCATGTGTTTTTTTTTTACCACAATAAAAAGTCATTACTTAAATGTATATTTTGAGAGGCTGATTTTAGATTACAGATTTATTATATGGAACATTTTAATATATGTAATCTTCCAAAGATGTTTCTTTGCTTACCTATCTTATCTGAGCTATTAGGAATAATGTGAAGGAAAGAAGTCAGGACAAAGTAGCCTTGGCTATGTGGCAATAATTTTAAGAATACCCACTGTTTCTTCCATGAATGTATATCAAAACCAAGTAAATAAGAAAAAGAGAAGCAATCTATATTTTAGGCTTCCTCTTTGAGTTACATTAAGATCAGCATTTTTTTTTTTTTATAATTCTAGGACTTGACTCAATATTTATGGTCATGGTATTATAACTCCCATGTTTAACTGTAACTAAAATTTAAAAATGAAGGTTTCAGACGAGCAACTTATAAATACATCTATATTTAGGAGATTAAAGAAAAACTTAAGAATGTGAGAACATGTGTGAAAACCATGCTTTATTTCTACCTTAGTCCCATCCCAATCCACCCTTAATAGTTTAATATACATTTTCCAGACTTTTATCTATAATTTAATTTCATGCATGTATATATACATATATGTTTATCTTTTTAAAAAAATAAAACATAATAAACCCATAATTCTGAACTTAATTTTTCACTTAATATTTTTTTGAGATTTTTGCACATCTTTACACACAGAGCTATTGAATTCTTGCCTACAATGGCATTGTAACCCATGTAATACATGTTAATATATTGTACTTTATTTGACATATAAGTCATTGATGGATTTTCCAGATATTTAGAAGACTACACCTCAATGCAGCATAGTGAAATAGATATATATATTTTTTAGAAACTGGATATTGGACTGAAAATTGTTACTCTGTCTTCCAATTGTAAGTTTTAAGACTAGAACTTAACTGTCATATAAGTGACAAAGTGATCAAAACCAAAGGCAAAATACAAACTTTCTCTAATGTCAGGAATTGAATTTCACCAATCTTATTTTGTTTAAATATGAGCAAAGATAAAAGATAAGTCTATGAATGAATAAAGTAGAACAGAAGAAGGGGAACTGCATTCTGAAGGCTCAGAAAAAAAAATTTCAGAAAATTTGTACTGTAGAACACAGAGGACTGGTATTTCCAATACAGTATAAGAATATATTCATATTGTCAATAATAAGTAGAAAATTATAGATAGAAACAGTTTAGATAAAAAAGAAGTTATTAAAATAAGAAATGGTTGTCTGAGATCTAAAACCACTGTGCATTATTACAAGAAAAAGCAAATAAACAATCTGAAGAAAAAATAACATCAGCAATAAGAGAGTAAACAAAGAAAATCTACATGAATGCAGAGGGAAAGAAAAACAGTTAAAAACAATTACAGTCAATGAATTAAGAGGAGAAAAGTCAAAGTTTAAATTGGAATATATAAGTCATTCAGGTAGACATCAATATGTATAAGATTTATATTTTAAAAAGGGGCCATGTAGCTTTTTGCTCATATTTAAACCAGTGCTTTTTAAGGAATCATTTGTTGATGAAAAATAAATAAGGTGAATAAATAATTATTTTAAATATATTTAAAGAAAAATGTTTCTGGAATAATTTAACAGATACTTAGGAAACTTTGTGTGCACAGAGAATGTACTTCCTTTTTCAAATCCCACAGATGTTTGCAAAATTTTCCCTAATTAAGATTCATAAGGCCATATCCTTTGACTATATGTGCTAAAATTTGAAATTAAAAAAAGTTTATATATCTCCCATACAAACTCAAACTCATCTATGTGGTAAGTTTTAAAAAGGCATTCTCAATAAGCCTTGGGCCAGAATTAAAATCAAATAATGACCAAAGACTACTTATAGCAAGAATAGCAGAGAAAATTTTAAATGGGCTATAAAGCTACAATAATTAAAAGATATGTTATCAGCCTGAAGATAATCAGATAGTTCAGTGGATCCAAATAAAGCCTATGTGCTGACCACAGAATATGTAAATGTTGTATATGACAGAAAGGAAATATAATAAGCACATCTGCTGAATAGGAAAATCACTAACCTTTCAAATTAATGGGATTATTAAAACAAATATCTCAATAGTTGATACAATTTTTGTAATTAAGATAAAGCTAGTCCTCTACTTCAGATCCTATATCAGAGTAAATTAAATAGAGTTAAAGGTAAAAGTGAATATATGAACATAAAAGTAATAATGTTGAATATGTTTCTGGTCTTAGTACAGGAAAGTAGTTTCTGAACATAAAGTCAAAGAAAACAACATGAGTAAATAATGAGATTTAATAAAAATAACCAAACAATAATACATATATACCTACTAAAGAGCATATAAACTGGTGTAAGCATGTATAAGAGTTCATAAAAGACAGAGTTTAATAATCTTAAGATTAAAATAATATTAGCAATCAATACATAATATAAAAACACTCCAATAGAGAAATAGATTAAAGACAAGAGCAAATAAGTCACAAGAAGGAAACTAGCCAGTAAAATATGGAAAAAGTTCCAACTTAGGTAGTAGTAAAAATGAAATAAATAGAAACATGTTATCCATTCTAAGTTTTCTGATTTACATACTTTGAAAAATGGTAATATCTAATTTTGTTTAGGGTGCAATTATGACTATTCAGGTAGAAAATTTTGCAATATGGCATAGAAGCCCTAAATTTCTTGAAATTTTTGACTGGGTAATTTTTCCTTTAGAAATATATTCTCATTTCTAAAGAATTTATGTAAAAGAATTTTTATTGAGGCATTATTTATGATATTGAACTATTCAAAACAAAATGAATGTTCAAACATAAGTACTGGATAAAGTATTGTATAATGATCACAATCATGTTAGTAAAATGCTTAATGATATATCTGAATGCTTAAGATATGTTTTTAAATAGAAAATATGAGTTATAAGAGAATATTTGCAGAATGCTCAATTTCAATAATAAATATCACAAACCATGGTAGGAACAAAATCTCACATATCAATACGAACTTGGATTATAAGTGGCCTAAATGTTTCAATTAAAAGATACAGAGTAGAAAACTGGATTAATGAAACAAGACTCTACCATCTACTACCTACAAGAGACCCACCTTCTGACCAAAGACAGCTACATATTCAAAGTAAATGTGTGTGGGGGAAATATATATATGTATATCTCCATCCAATACTGGAACACTCAAATTCATGAAGCAAATACTACTTGACCTCCAAGAACATATAGGTAGCAATACAACAATAGTAGGGAACTTCAACACACCACTGACATTACTAGACAGATCATCAAAGCAGAAAATCAGCAAAATCACTTGATTTA
>CAUYQG010191185.1:0-13770 GCA_963574415.1 Tarsius wallacei
CTGAGAGCGGACTAGTGTCCAAAGAACTCTCAGCCCCAAACAACGTGAGGGGGGAGGTATATAAGGATAGAAATTACATAAGCTGTACAGTTTGATTTACATTTTCTTGACAGAATATTTGGTTGTGAAAAGGTACAGATAGCAATGGATTTTGCAACTAGGGAGTTTCCAAGCAGTGAGGGGTATAAGAATGCGGGTGTGCAATGTGATTACAGGAAAGTTACATAAGGGAGTTATTTCTAGGCTAACATGGAAGACCTGTTACAAAATGGAGTTACTTATGTCAAGTTTGCTATTATAGGCTATTATAGGTGTTGCAGATAGATATTTCAGTAGTGCTTCAGAGTTCAAAGCAATATTACAGGTCTTTCAGGTCACAATTTAAAAAATCTAGAAGGTAAGGGATTTCTCTCAAATTTTTTCTTGGGGTTGTTTCCAGCTGAACTGAGTGTTAGATGTTCTTCTGGTCTTTCAGGCCAGTGCTTTTAAACTATACTGCAGTTAATACATCAAACAGTCTCTCAAACTTCCAAACTCTGGGGTTAAGTGCAAATCTCAGCACTTAGATCTTAGTAGTTTTACCAATAGAACCTCAAATTGTGCTGGCTTTTAGTACACACACAGTAAATTATGGTAGATGTTTGTTTCTTCATGCCAGGGCTGTACAAAAATCAAGATATACATTGATTAAGTTAGAGGAAGGTAAAATCAACTACCTAAAAGAAAAGGTAAGCAAATTATGTGCACATGGTCTCAACAGCTAATAAACATAAAGGAAATGATAAGTGATTAGTTTATTTAGTGGAAGGGAACTATTTCATTTATACATCCCAGGACCTGGGTTCTCTGATCAACATTATAATATATGCTACAGTTTGAGGAAGTACTATGACTTTCATCCTGTCAACAACTACTTGTGCTTTCCCATCAAAGCCATTTAACCTGATCAGGCCTCAATAGCCATATTGCAAGTAAAGGTATATAGAACATTCTCTACAATTTCTTGAGGCTTTATGACCAAGAAGAACTTAACATTCCTCTAGCCTAGACCTAATTTCAGACTGGCTTTCTTCTGATTCTAGGCCTTGACTTTCTTTTCTTAGAGCATTTACTTTATTTATTTTAACAATATTTAGAATCATAGGATAGGAGTGAAGATTTGTTACATAGTAATATTGCATGAAAGTGAGGTTTGGGCTTCTGGCAAGCCCATTCCCCCATCAGTGGTGAATATGGTACCCAATGGATGGTTTGTATCTTTATTTCCCCCCCTCCTTTAACAGTGCCCAGTGTCTCTTGCTCACATCTTTGTGGCTGTGTGTATCCAGCGTTTAATATCCACTAATGAGTGAGACCATGGAGTATTCAGTTTTGTTTGTTTGTTTCTGTGATAATTTACTTAGAATGATGGCCTCCAGCTATATCCATGTTGCTACAAATGCCATGATTTTCTTCTGCTTTTTGGCTGCATGATATTCCATAGTGTATATGTACTACATTTTCTTCATTCTCTTCACTCTCGATGGGCACCTGGGATAGTCCCATGGTTTTGCTATTGTGAATAGAACTGCAATAAACATAAAGTACTAGTGCCGTTTTGGTAAAACAATTTATGTTCCTTTGGGTATATTCGCAGAAGTGGGATTGCCGGGTTAAATGGTAACTCTATTTTTAGTTATTTGAGAAATATCCAAACTGCTTTCACAGGGATTGTACTAGCTTGCATTCCTACAAACAGGGTAAGAGCATTCCCTTTTCTCCTCAGCCTCACAGGCTTCTGTTGTTTTTTTGGCTTTTAAGTAATGGCTATCCTGACAGGTGTGAGGTGGTAACTCATTGTAATTTTAATGTGCATTTCTCTGATGATTAGTGAGAGGATTTGATTTAGAAAACTTTTAACTGTAAAATGTTTCAATGCTTTTTTGCCCATTTTTCAACCCAGGAATGTCTTTTTCAATACTTTTTTGCCCATTTTTCAACCTAGGAATGTTTTTTTCCAGGACTTGCAAGCCATTCATTTGAAATGTATTCCTCAATAAAGATAGCATCCCTATCTCTTACTTTCTGTGGGAGGGTTGGAGCTTACATTCTCAGTACCTTGCTCTACGTTTTGTTTTGTTTTGCTCTAAGTTGTTAAGCTATCTCCTTTTATAAAGATATGAGAAACTTTCATTTCACTTTGGGTAAGGCCAGTCAGCAAAAACATATGGCCTATGATTTCTTTCAACCCAACTCTTTAAAACTCCTGGCTCTTGTTTCAAGAAGCTGAGTTCAGACTGAATTGTGGCCTTTCTCCTCTATTGCAAAAGGCTTGTATAAAGTCGCCCTTGCCTGCTTTACTTTTATTGGTGCAATTTTAGCTGTTACATGTATTTTTCCATATTTTTTGAGTCAACATGACAAGAATAGTACGTCCCAGGTAATCAATTAATTGTGGTAAGATGCCCAGTTTGATACTAAAGTTATTAATGATAATAAGGTAAAGAAAATTTGGAAAAAATATTTTGAGAAAATAAAAGTGATATGAGGCATACTTTATTTAAAAAGAGATTCTATCATGCAAATTTCTGTACTGTGAGTCAACGTTAATGGGCAATATATCTTTAATTATTTGGTCATTCAATCTGGTTTTAAAAATTAAGTAAGGCTTTCATATCCACCTAACATTTTTACTTCTGTGATGGTTTAGAAATACTAGATAAGAATAAAAATGGAATAAACATATCAGAGAAATGTCATCAGCTGACGATAGCTACAAATCCTTGGAAGACCAGGAGGGGTGGTAATGACGTAAAAAGAAAGAAGCTTCAACCTAGAATAATGTTATAGTAAGATTATCTTGAGAAAAGAGTTTGCTTTTCAGAACCCCAACAAGACTCAGAAGGCTCTAGAAACTTCAGAAGTGATTTAGGGAATGAATGAAGTGAAGAGCTGGAAGGAAAGGAAAGAGGGATCCAGTATTCTTTCACTTTATGACACAGGATCACATTGAGTGTTTATTGTTGAGACAGTGAGGCCATATTAGAACAGCTAGCTTCCTGCATAATTACCTGCCATTAAATCAACAAGTGAATAAGCCTCTCTGACTCAAAAAAGCTTTCAATAGCTTAAATTGATTTATTCTTAAATGAATCAATTAAAGCTGTTGCATAAACAAGAATCTCTGTATATTAGATAAAATTTTGCAACATAAAAATGGGGGTCAAAATAATAAAACAAAAATATATTATCTGAAATAATTCTATGATTATTAAATGGAACATAATCTGAGATAAATTAAAAAAGAAATCGCATTAATTAAATCAGGACCAGTATGTGATGAAATGATGTCAAGAAAAAGAACCCATGTGAAACAAAATTTGATTCTGGCAAAACAACTTGAATATATTTTCTAATAAAAATGTTAGAAAATAAAGGTAAAAATAAAGAAATATCCAGAAAGTAGAAACCAAAGAAAAAGAGGAAAAGATGTAGTCCAAAATATAACTAATAAAAATTTCAGATAGTTGAAAACATTTTAGATAGTTGAAAAAAATAACAGAAAACAGGATATAGTAAATAAAAAACCAAAACCCAAACCAAAAACAATAGCAAAAAACATTTTACAGAACTGAGGAACTAAATCATAGTTCTTTAAAATGGAGAAGGTCCATGACTGAATAAAACAAAAGCATATATCTAGATGTACCTCCATGATAATTCAGAAAACAAATATTAAAGGAAAGCTTTCAAGAAAAATAGAACAGGTCACATACAAAGGTTTACATATCTGGCTCATAACAGACTTCTTCTCATCAATAATCAAAGTTCTAGAAGGAAACATAACAGTGTCTTCAACATTTTGAGGGGTTTAATTTTCAACCTACAGTTATGTGCCTAGAATATACAGCAAACTTCCAGTAAAGTATAAGTGTAGATTTTAGTCTCAAAAAGTTAATCTTTCCATCTTTCCTAAAATGTCATTTCAGGATATAGTTCTGCAAAATTAGATAATATACCAGTATAAAAGAAAACATAGACTTCATAAAATTGTTGATGCAACTCAGGAGACTAATGAAGGGGATTTAATTAGGTCAAGGAAAGTTAATTAGGATTTTAGGGGAAAGAAATCTTGGCATGCATTAGTAGAGAGCATTAAATGTATTTAAACATGTAAGTATAACTTTTGGAGGAATTATAAAGTAGACAATGTAATTGTCAACAATTTAAAAATTATAAAATAGCTAACTAATAATTGTGAGGTGATGAAAGAGATGTGGAATATCATGAAGGAAGGTAAAATTTAATAAACTTTTATTGAAATAATACAATTAATAATTCCTAAAATTGATATTTCATGTTTTTTTTGTGTGTTATAAAGAAAATTTAGTTCAATATGTGGATATTTTGTCTCTCTCTCTCTCACACACACACATGCACATAGACACACACACACATATATATATATATATATATGCATATTTGTAAAGATAGATCGGTTAGACCATAATAGGTATGTGGTGAACAATCAAGTTTTGGTCTATTTTCTTTTCTTTTCTTGAATACAAAGAAAATTAAATAAAACAAGTATATTGCTTTGGCCTAGGTTGTTTAGAAAACGTATGATTCAGCCGGGCTCGGTGGCTTAGCCTGTAAACCCGTGCTTTCAGAGGCCGAGGTGAGTGGATTGCCTGAGCCCGTGGGTTTGAGACCCGTGGGTTTGAGACCTTATCTCTACAATAAATAAATAAATCAGCCAGGCATGGTAGCGTGTGCCTGTAATTCCAGCTACTCAGAAGGCTGAGGCGGAAGGATCGGTGGAGCCCAGCAGGTCGAGGCTGCAGTGGCCGGGAGCGGCCACTGCACTCCAGTCTGGGCGACAGAGTGAGACTCCAACTCACAAAAAAGAAAAAGAAAAAAAAATATGATTCAATGTTTAGCTATTAATGTCTTATTGGGATGCAATCTCAGAGTACCAAGAGTTAAAAGAAAAGGTCGTGTGGCAAGGAAAGACACAAAACAACCATAAGGTGTTGGCCTCCAACTTTCAAGACCCTATAACTGATTGTACAAGTGCACAGAACATCCTTCAGGATTCACTGGAACCTCTGTGGCTTGGAACTGTTCAAGAGAAGGAAAAGTATGAAAATTGATCTGCTGGATCCTTCCTGGGTACACTAATGACTGTGGCATCAGGGACTCTCAGTTGAGCAAATAGTTTAGACTTATGAGCTGGTGGATACACCAAGGACAAAAAGGGCACACACCAACATAAGGAGTATACGTCCATTTGGGGAAGGATTAAAAAGGCCAAACCACTACCTTTTCCAAAGTAGGAGGAGCCCATCACTGTAACTGACCTATCTCAGCTAGCATGTTTACCTGATGAATTGTGCCATAAAGAAAGTTCAGTATCTGTGCCTGCTTCTGATGGAGTGGTATTCAGAAGTGATAATAGCTATATCAGACCTGATGAGAGAAATCCTAGGTTATTAAACCTATATATTGTCTACATTACTTTCACCATAATAATTCTCCTCACTGGCTCTTTTCAGAAACACCAAGGTTGACAAAGAGAAAGGCTAGTGGACATCCACAAGATAGGTCACCTTGTCCATCTGGATGTTGAGAACTTTTGCTGTGGTGAATTTTCTCCAGTGTGTATTAATGTGAGACCAAAAAATCTGCCCCTTTAGCACTCACTCACATAGATCCATTCATATATCCATCTTCAGACTGCCTTGTGCCTGATTTTTCCTTTCACATGCTAGCCTCCACCTGAATAGACATTCATCAATAGATGAATGTTCAGAAATCAGAATATACATTTGCCTCAGAGTACTTCTACCATGTAAAGTAGACAACAAGTGTAGTTCCTACAACTCTGTCACCTGGAGGATTTCCTCCTTACTACACTCTTTTAGCACCATCCTTAAGTTGGGCTATCTTCCAACAGCAGAACAGTTGTGGTAGATGTCGACATATCATGACAATCTATCTGCAAAGTAAGCTCTAGTCCTTTCCTTCTTTGATTATTGGTCATAGTAAACCTCATCCCATAAGGCTCATATAGATATAAATTGAAGGAAAAGGGTTGAAATAGCAGGAGCAGATGGCATGGGAGTTTGGGCTACCTGCTTATATAATTTACTTCTGTCTTCTTCCTTGAGTTTGATCTTCAAGAAATACTTCCATTGTACAACAAATTGCTGTTTCACTTACCTGACTTTGTGTCCTGGGGCCCTTTACTAATGTCTCTCCTTACCTAAAGTTGCATAATCCTTCTTTTTGGCTAATCAGTAAGATAGAAGTATCTGCCTAGTCAGGACAGAAATGATTGTCTAAGCATGACAGAAGGCCAGTCAGATCCAGGTTCTCAACACCATACTGGAGGCTGAGTCAGCTAGTGGTGTTAGAATATGAGGTAATATTAGATTCAGCTGAAGTTCTTCAGTGAGTGGTACAGTTGGGTGGCTATGAGAGAATATGAGAAGATGAAAAAAATTGGATTTGGTCCAAATATTAAATTCTAAATGTTACATTTCTACTGTTAGAAGCAATATTTATATGCATCCATCCATCAGTCAGCCAGTCAGCCAGCCATTCATCCCTCTATCTAGTATTATTAATCATACTTTAATTTGTAATTATTCATAGAAATATGTTTGGGATGATGTTATTAATGTTTGCCTATTGATATTACTTTAGAGAGAATAAGTGGGTTGGACATGAGGAGGGAAGCTTTATTCTCATTTTACATGTTTTGGTATTGGTTGAATTGTTCAAATTATTTCACACTTATTAAGTTCATTTAAAATTTTTGTTCAAAACAGATATTTGGGCAGAAAGACTTTAGTCCCCATTTTTTCCTTTATAAGATCCAGAATTTTAAAAATAACAAGTGCTATGCAGTCTTTAAACACAAAAAATAATATGCTACTTTAGGGAAATTTATGTATTTTATTTTTCTATTTCCTTCCTCTTCCAATGTCTTTTTTTTTTTTTTGAGGCAGTATATAGTGTTAAAGATGATTAGCAATAGTGCTGCCCATATTCATTTTATTCTTCTTATGCTTAAGTTTAAAAAGATAATTAGAAAGGTGAATGTGTTTAACACTTTATGGAATGATTTAATAGTGGTCTCCAACAAGCTTGAACTCAATTGTCAAGGTTTATTTCCATTTTATCATCTTGTGTGTTTTGATTTTAGACAACTAGAATCTGTCATGTCAACCCCTTTTGTACTTACTAAAGATACTTATTTATATCTGCATGATAATATGTTTCAAAAACAGTACAATGGTAGTCCATTTGCTATTAAAAATAAAGGTTACTTTAAATGTTTCAGTTGCAATTTTTCTACTCTTTAGGATGCAGACATTTATTTTTAGTATAGTATTTTTCTCAGTCATTTTTAGCAAAAATATCAATTAGACAGTTTCCCTCTACTCTAAACATCAATGTTATTCTAATAGTTGTCATCATGGTTACTATAATAATTACCTTTATTGTCATCCAGATCACATTTTCTTGGAATTCTTCCTGGACTTCTAACAAGTCAAATTATTAACTATGGTATTTCATAATATTTCACTTTTCCTTCCCTTATGACCCAAGGAAGTCACATTAAAACTTTCTTAGACATTAAATTTATGCTTTGTTTTTCCCAAGTCTATAATGAAAAAGAGAGAAAACAATACTAGCCTATGGAAAAATGAAAAAGAAGAAAGAAATATTAATGGTAACACTATATACTTTCCTTATTAGGTATTTTATTATTTTACAAAGAATAAATATTGGATAAATAATTTTTGAAAGAAGGTAGCCAAAATAAGGATGGAAAAATAAGTTACATTTCTCTTAAAGGAGACATTGAAATACATTACAAATTTTCCAGTAATTCTAAGACAGGAGATAAGAAATAGAAAAGACTAGAGAGAATTTCCTTTGTTTTTTATTTTTGTTTTTTGAGGGGGAGGTCATTTTTGCCATAAAATTGTCATATTGAGTATCATATATAGTTACTTAGGAAATAAAGTGATTCACTTGTTCTTATGTTATTTCTGTAAATAATGCATGTATGTGTATGTGTGTCATAAAATGACAAACTGAAAATTTTTACTGAGAAGCAAAGTTATACCAACCATCAAATGCTAAGGTGTTGGCAAAGTATCTTGTGGCAGTTGAGGAAAGAGATGTGTCTTGGAAATACCCACACTTTCCCCACCCCCTGATAGTAGGGCAAAGCTATATGAAATCCAGGAATCAGTCTCATCATAACAATTATATCTCTGGAATCATTCAAAATTGTGTTCATATGATTATCTAGGAGACTGAAGGGTTACCAACAGAGAGAAAGCATTTGGCATGGGCTTTGGAAAATTCAGAGCTAAAAGAAGAAAGAAAACGGAAGTTGCTTGCCTATCAATAGAGGGGCAGTTGGAAGGGAAAGCAGGAAAGGCTCTAAAGAGCTAACAAGATAACCCAAGAAATCGTCTGCTTTAAAAATCTGCTAGTCCCCAGGAGTTAAAGGATACCATCTCATTTTACCAGCCACATATGCTCTTTTTAATATATTTTTAATATCTTTTCTTCTTGTTCTCTCCTCCACTCTTGCAGGGTGAAAATACTTGTTAGCTAGCTTCAGGAGAAGAGAAGAAACAAAATTTGGGAGAAGAATGAAGAATGAATACTAAGTCACCTTCTCTCACTCGCCTTCTTTCACGGCAAGCATCCAGCTCTCAGCAGATACCCATGCATAGCGGAAAAGATTGAACTCAACAAGTTCAAATGTGTAATTATTTTTATGGCACTGGACATTCTACTTACTGAATTTAGATGATGATTACATTTAGTAATTCTAATTGAATATAGGATTTCTTGTTATCTGTGAGTAACCAAAAAACAGCGTGAGACTGCCTTGGCTGGGAGAAACCAGCGTTCCCTATTTCTTGTCCATTAGCAGTGTCAAAGAAACAGCAGGAGACAGCTATTAATTTGCTTTTATGGTTGAGTCACATGAAACTGATTTCTCAACATGCTGTTACAAATACACATACACAAACAGAAATGAAATTAACTTGCCCTTTGAAATTAACTTGAATTTGAGTCTGCTTAATACATCTCCCAGGGAGAATCAATTGATTCCAATAGTTGGCAGGTTATCCACATTTTATACCTTCATGGTACTGCATATGGAAACTGAAATCGTTAGCCAATCATAGTAGTGACGTATGAGAAGACCTGCATTTAGGAAACTGGAGTCTTACTGTTCAAATATCTATGGACAACTTCCTAATAAAGTTTCTAGTATGATAATGCCAGACGGGGAATTTGCTTGCTATTTATTTAGATGAATCTAAGAGTAGCCAACAGAAGATCATGTTTTTGTTTTGTTTTGCTTTTTTGAAAGCAGGATTTATTAAGAGGACAGAAAAGCTCCCACAGCAGGAGGGGACCCAAGGAGGTTCCCCAAGATCATGTTTTGAAAGGATAGTAGCGGCCATCTATATAACTGGTCAAAAATGCATGTTTCAGAATCTCACCCCACATCTTGTGGATAGGGCTGAGTATGCCTATCAACCTTCTCTGGTGATTACCTATACACACTAAGCAGCCAAAAGTGTCTATATGAGTAGAATGTTCTGCTGCTTTCATTAATCTCTAGGCCAAACAAACTAAAAATAATACTTCTGGAATGTTGCAGAAAGAGAAAGGACAATATTGGAACTCTTGTGTGTGTGTCTTAAAAATAATTCTTCAGAGGAAAACAACTTATGTCATAAATTGTTTAAAGAGCATTTTTGTCGCTCTATTTATTGTGAATTCATTTTCTGTATAAATTCTTATCAAGTCAAAGATAAAGGCACATGGTAAAGTCACAGTTTTCATGGTTTCCTTAGCAATTCTCTAGAAAGAACAGATAAAAATGACTTTTTCAGATGACCGTGAGCTACAGAGATGCAGAGGCAAATACAGAGAAAATGAGCTTCATGTTGAGTAGCAGTGCCTGACAGTGAGTTGAACACCATCTTACAACTTGACGTCTTTCTTAAATTCTAGGTCACTACAATAGTACACAGAGGCTACCCTACTTTTAAATTCCAAATAAGAGTATTGCTCAGTCAAGCATTTCTTGATCTTCACAGTTCTCTACAGTATAGTCTATTCAGAGTTCTCAGAATGTGGAGAGAATCAATAAACCTTTGCTGCTTTTGTTGTTGTTGTTATTGTTAGGGTTGGATATATTATTTTTCTTTTTCAATTCTGCTGAGCTAAAATAGATTTTTAAAAGTTGATTAAGCAACACTACATTGGAAAAATGACTAGGCTCCAAGAAATTTAATTAAGGTACTGTTTTTCTTCAGTTTTTTAAAAAATTGAGACTCACTGGTTTGTTGTATTTTTTATTGAGTCTCATACTTTACCATCCTTGGGAGAGAAAGAAAATGACAGTTCAAGCATAACAAAAGGCAGTGCTGCTGTAGGTGAAGTCAGAAATCACTTGCGCTATTTCCCCACATTTTCCCTTCAGCCAGAATGCCCTGAAGAGAGGGATAGTGACCATAATGTGACACTGGGAAGGAAATTTGACAGTACTTCTCTGTCAAAAAGCCAGAAAAATCAAGAGCAACTTTCTTTAGGCATCGTGTTTCTATTTAAACACTTTCTTTTTATTCTGATTAAATTTAGGGCTAACAATACTTTTGTTGACTGGATGTTGACTTATGCCTAGGCTGTATTTAATAAAATAAATGTTTACAAGAATAGGGTCTCTGACCTTACAGGACTCTCGTGTCCCCAAATATCAAAGGGACATTTTGTATTTTTTTGGCTTACCTGGATACAAATAATATTAGTAATTATTGTAAGATGTATGAAAAACTTCAGTTATTGCAAAGAGATTTCAAAAGCCCCACAAAACACCAATAAATTAAAAAAATTAATTAATCAAAAGAAAACACAAATCAAAAGAAAACTATTTGACATTAGATAAAGAAAGGATGACCTGGTACAAGAGCAAAACAAAACTTTTGATATAGGCTCCAGCCATAAATAATAATCTCAGAAACTAATACAGTAATATAAGAGGTATTTATTATTTGATTGTACCCATTATGAATATTACATACTGATATTATATAACTTAGTATTGCTATTATAATATACATATAAAATTACTATTATATTCTCCAGCATATAAATATATACTAAAATATATTAATATTATAATAAGAATATTATATAACAGTACATAATATACATTACACATTATATAATATTTAGTGTAATATATTATACTGCTATTTTTCCCATTATATACTATATTAGGATGGCCATAGGCAAATTTGTACATTTGTACATTGGGAAATTCTCAATTATTTTTATGTATATGTTCTGCACGTACACATGAAATAAGTGATATTTTCTGTATGTGACAGAATTATGAGTGACTTTCATTTTAATTACTTCACTGGGCTAGCTGTTCAACAATTTGTTGTATTGCTCTTATAATAGGAAATGTTACTAAAACACATATCAGAAACAATCTCAAAGCAAGGGGATGAGGTAAGAAAATAGGGAAATAGTTGGGAAGAAGAAATGAGTCAATCAAAGTGTATCAACTCCAGGGATGATATAGATCCTTTGTCTCCATGTCACCTAATGATACAACTATAATTCATACAATACACATACACACATATAAACACATTGTATACGATGTATAGTATATATGTAATAAGGAAGCCTGATAATAAAACAGTCAATACACAATCAACTTTAATGACTAGAACACTGTTAATTATTCAGCATCTACTCGTGTGCTTCTTTCCTAACCAACTGCCTGAAGAATTAAATACTAATTTGACTCATATTTATTAGGATCTTGCTTTGCGTGAGTTTTTATGTTTTTCTGTCATATATATATATATGCATATATGTATTTATATATGCACACTAGTTTTTCTCTTTGTTGGGCTTTACGAAAATTGAATATAATACATTTTGTTATTTCCTCTGCTCTCAGTGATACGTTCTAACATGCATCTCTGTTGATACACATAACCCTTATTTATCTGTTGCCATGGTTGTGTGGTATTTCATTATATGAATATGTTAAAAGCATTGATAGGCATTTGCTATTATTAATTTTCACAGATTACACAGGCAAGTGGATCGCTACAGTGTAGGGTTGTATATTTGTTAACAATTTTTAGCATTACCCATTCTCAAGAAAAGTAAGTTTCTTCCCTACCTTTTTTATTTGAAACCATGACTAGGTATTGAATTTTATTTAAAACTTTTTTCTCATTCTGTTGAGATATTTATCTTTTTTTCTTATTTCATCTGATAACGTAATGAATAAAAATGTATGATTTTACAATGTTTAGCTATCCCTAAATATGTTAGAAAAAAAAACTTGATGTATACTTTTTATCCACTGCTAAATTCAGTTTGCTATGATTAGGTTTAAGAGGTTTTGTATATATTTCTTGTGGGGGGTGCTGATGGTTTAAGTTGCAATTATTTTTCTTGGAGCATTACAGTCTATTTTTGTATAAAGCATACAATTTGATGAGTAGTCTTTCTCTTTTGCTATTATCTGGAAAGGATTATAAAAATAATGATCAATTCCTTAGGATGGGTTAGAATTCACCTATAAAACTACATAAACCTGGTGTTTTTTTAAAGGAAATATTTTAATCAGATTACATTTCTTTAATGAGTATAAAATTCAGCAGGTTTAATTTTTCACTTTCAGCCAACTTTTCTGGAATATTTCCAATGTATTGGTATTAAATTATTATAATATTTGTATTTATTAGGTTCTCCAGAGAACAATAACCCATAAGAAGGGGAGGGGAGGGAGAGGGAGAGCAATTGGGAGGGTTGGCAAATCCAAAATCTGTAGGGCAGTTCAGGCAGCTGGAAACTCAGACAAGAGCTGAAGTCACACTCTTAAATTCCAAAACCATAGGTCAAACCAGACGGATTAAAATTCAGGCAGGATTTCCATGTAATAGTTTTGACGCAGAATTTCTTCTTTTTTGGAAAATGGACTGAATGAGGACTGCTCTTGTCTTTTTCTTTTTTTACTTAGAATTCATCTGTCTATAAATGTTAATCTTATCAACGAAACAGCTATACAACAGCATCTAGACTAGTGTTTGCCCAAACAACTGAATACTGTAGCAGCCAAGCTGACATATAAAATTAAGAATCAAAGTATTCTATTATTATTATTTTAAGGAACAGCACTATTATCCAGTATTTATATAGTCCTGTCATATCTTAATATCATTTACTGTGCTTGTTCCCTTTCTCGTTCAATGTCATTAGAAAGTTGTCTATTTTAATAATATTTCAAAGAAAAATTTTTGGCCTTATAAATGCTCCCTAGCATTTCTATTTTGAGATTTTTTTTGATACCTTTATTATCTCTTTATTTCTACTCTTATTGACTTTATACTATTGTTCCTCAAGGTTTTTAAATAAATATATGCTAAATCATCCTTTAGTTCATCTACTTTTCCAAAGAAAATATGTAAGACTATATATTTCCCTCTAAATACTGCTTCCTCACAAGTTATAATATATGTTTTTTTTTGTTTTTTTTTTTTTTAGTTGGAGTCTCACTCTGTTGCCCATACTGGAGTGCAGTGGCCGCTTCCGGCCACCGCAGCCTCGACCTGCTGGGCTCCGGCGATCCTTCCGCCTCAGCCTTCCAAGTAGCTGGAACTACAGGCAAGCGCAACTACGCCCGGCTGATTTTTTGATTTATTGTAGAGA
>CAUYQG010191186.1:0-12704 GCA_963574415.1 Tarsius wallacei
ATATACAGACAATATCTCTTAAAATATCTGTCTGGGGATGGGGAGACACCTCTTATCACCAAGGGTGTCTGAAGGAAGCATATTTGTATATCTAATCCTTAACTGTACCCCACAATATGATAATAAAAAATACTGATTAATAAAAAAAAATGTGTATACATTTTTGGTACCCCCAGTATGCAATATTTCTTTCTCTAATCATCTTAGGTTGATTCCATGACTTTGCTATTGTAATAGTGCTGCAATAATCATATGAGTTGAAGGTCTTTTTTGTTTAATGCTTTATTTTCTTTCAGGTAGATACCCGGTAGTGGGGTTGCTGAATAAAATGGTAGTTTTTAAATAGTCTGTGCTTTATACTGGTAGAGCACAAGATATTGAGCCAGTTCTTTAGCTGGCTTCAAATATTATGTCATATATAATTTCTAAAAGACTACTGAGTCTCAGTTTATCATTGATACAAAGTAAAAACACAAAACTTGTTCAAAAGAAAAATATTAGCCGGGCTCGGTAGCTCAGCCTGTAATCCCAGCGCTTTGGGAGACCGAGGTGAGTGGATTGCCTGAGCCTGCGGGTTCGAGACCCGCCTGGGCAACTTGGCGAGACCTCATCTCTACAATAAATAAAAAAAAATTAGCCGGGTGTGGTAGTGTGCACCTGTAGTTCCAGCTACTTGGAAAGCTGAGGCAGAAGGATGACCGGAGCCCGGCAGGTCGAGGCTGCAGTGGCCGGGAGTGGCCACTGCACTCTAGTCTGGCCGACTGAGTGAGACTCCAACTCAAAAAAAAAGAAAAAGAAAAATATTATCAAATTTAGTTAATCTTAGAAAGAGTTTATGTTTTGCCCACTAAAGACTCTTTTGGATAAGAAGTTACAGTTTAATGTAAGTAGCCTCTTAACCTTATAAGTAAATTATATGTAATCATTATGAAACTTTATTGAATGATACATTTTTTTTGTAATCATGCCAAAAATACAATGTCCTAAACTTAGTTGTTCCAGGCAGATGGTTTTAATTGGTAATCCATAGATCCGGATTCTTTCTTTGTAAATAAAGTCCTATAATCAGACAGTCACATAAATTTATTATTCAATAAATTATTGTTTTCTTTCCTAAGCAGTGTAATCTTCCAAATTTGTATAAGCTAATTGCACCCACAAAGACAAAAGGTGAGACACCCAAACCTGCTTTCCTTTTCAAGCTTTTCAAATTCCATTTACGTTTATGTAAAATATAGTATTTAAGGTTGTTACTAAATACTTTATTAGCAATATGCCTTTCAGGAAGATTTGGGGTGGAGGAGAAGTAGTACCAAATCCACTCTTTAGGATTCTTAAGAAACTTTCAACAGAATATCTTTTCCAGGCAATCATTGCTCTCTCAACACACCAAGTGATCCTCGCCCACCACATCCTTCATCTTATCTTCTTACAAAATTTGACCCCTTTTACTGTTTATGTAGATTCTGTCCCCTTTTTTGGAAGTGTGTGGGTGTCTTCTCTGATCATTTCATCCTATGATTACTTGTTTGCTGTGTTTATACTCTCTCTGTCCAGAGGGAGAAAAAGCACCATGAAAGGAAGACCCATGTCTCTGCTATTATGTCAGCTCCACACACGGAAGCCTCAGTACTATATTCTTGAGGATACAGCAGATTCTGAGACAGCAAGGATGAAGAATATTTGCAAGTGTTCAGCCTTTTTCTAACATATAAATAGGGACAGAAGTTCATAACTTGAACTTTTATGAATGTTGTCACTTGAGTATACGTGAAAGAATCTTCTAAAAATATTTTATGTTGTTTGACAAGTGCTCGCTTATTTATTTGTTTATCTTTTTATATTCATTTACTTATTTTTATTTTGCTTAAATGCAGATCACTTTTTAGAAATAAATTATTCAATCTGCTTTTCCTTCTGAAATTCTGGGACTAATTTCTCTGGAAATAAAAGGTGTATCATAAATTGCCTTTTTATCAGGGTTGAAGACATTTTGTAGTTGCTGGACTGATCAGGAGTGTGTTCTGCTTCAGCATGTGATGGAGCCCTTTGTCTCAGAAAGACAGAAGGGAAAGAGTTTGTCACTTCTATCATGTAATTCTAAGTCTTCAGTGGTGGCAGGGTGGGGTTGAGGCTGCTGACTACTAAAATAATGGCTGAGCAAAGAGGAACAGTTTGGAGTAATGCCTGTCGTTTATAAATAATAAGGACTAAGATGACTGGTATGAAGCAGCTAGAGTAGTTTCTCCTATGGAATGAACCAAGATAGCTTCCGCAGCACCCAGAGAGGAATGGATCTAGCTCCTCCAGAGTCTCCAAAGGAGAGATAATAACCACTTACAGCAAAAAAGAAGGAAAAAAGTCCACCAACCTGGTCTGCAGTTAGTTGGACTCTCTCCAGTACCACACAGCCCAATACAGCTTCCAGACACAATGGGGAGGGTGAGGATGGGACTTCTCGAGTTCTGTGCTCTTGCTGCAAACTTTCAGGGATTCCTGAGCCTTGTGAGACCCCAGTCCCCCAAAGAAAAACCACCCTCCACTCAGCCATTCTTTGCCATGGAGTGGTGTAGGAAAAAAAACCTTGAGTAGTGCTCACCATTTTCCAGGAACTCAACCCTTGCAGGGTGGAGCAGCTGTTTTCCAGTTAGCTTGGGAGAGAACAGGTTATAAAGGCAAACTCCAAGGCTACAGTCAGTTCCCGGCTGGGGAGGTTGCCAGCTGCACTTTGACATTCAGATTGCAGATTGCCTGTATTGCCATAGCAACCTCTCACTGTCTTGTGAAGTTTTGTGAGTCTGCCCTGGACAACAGCTTTACCCTAATGGCCTGAGACTCCCTTCTCATTCCCACTGGAGCACCTAAGAGTGCACAGTTCAGGGGTGCTCCATCTCCTGTCCCCTGCATGAACTCAGAAGGCTCAAAACAGACAGAAAACTTGGGAAATCCCCAGAGCCCTGCCCTCTGTTTAGGCTGGAGGAGCACTTCCTTGGGAGAAACACTCTCCAAGGAGAAACCCTACAGCCACCATTGTAGCTAGCTTTTACCCACAAGCACCACTCCTGGCCAGAGTTCAACATTACAGCCAATAGCATCAGATACAATACCTCAGCTTTGGGGAAGGCCTGATCCTAAATGCCAGCTAACAACACTTTCCAAGTCAAGCCATACACTCATGATGATGTGAACCAGTACAGGTATATAGCACAAGGCTGCCACATCGGGCAATTGAGAATCTCACCACACCAAAGTTTATAACCAAGGGAACCCTACAGTACCTATGTTAGCCTCTTGCCAACTACAAATAAAAAGAAATTGTCCACTCGAATGAGAAAGAACCAGAAAAATAATTATCACAATATGAAATAAATAGAGTTCTCCAACACCCCCAAAAAACCATACTAACTCTTCAGCAATGAACTCTAACAAAAATGAAATTGTAGAAATTTCAGACATATAATTCAAAAGTTTGTTAATAAAATTGGTCGGGAACTTCTGAAGAAAACTGAAAATCAATGTAAATAATTTTTTTAAAAAACTATTCAGGACATGGATGAAAATGTCTCCAAAGAGCTAGATACCTTTAAAAAAGAAAAAAGAAAAGAAAAAAAAAATGCTGAAATTCTGGAAATGAAAGAAGCATTTAGGGAAGTACAAAATTCAATGGGAAGTTTTAACAGTGGACTATAACAAGTAGAAGAAAGGATCTAGAACTTGAAGAAAAGACTTTTGAATTAATCAAATCAGACAACAGTAAAGAAAAAAAAGAATAAAGAGAGCATAACAAAGAAATATGGGATTATGTAAAAATGTCTAAACCTAAGAACCATAGGTGTTCCAGAGGAAGAAGAGAGAGCAACAGATTTGGAAAAGCTATTTGAAGAAATAATGGAGGAAAATTTCTCTGAACTTGCCAGACATGTAAACATCCAGATACAAGAAGTCCAAAGAACCTCCAGAAGATTCACTGCAAAAATGGACACTCCCAAGGTTTATAAAGTTATGCAAAGTTAATGTGAAGGAAGTAATTTTAAGAAAAGTAAAAGCATCAAATAACTTAAAAAGGTAAACGTATCAGACAAAGAGCAGACTTCTCATAAGAAACCCTACAAGTCAAAGGGATTGGGACCCCAGTTTCTTTTCTCTTTTTTTTTGAGTTGGAGTCTCACTCTGTCACCCAGACTGGAGTGCAGTGGCCGCTCCCGGCCACCGCAGCCTCAACCTGTTGGACTCCGGCGATCTTTCCACCTCAGTCTTCCAAGTAGCTGGAACTACAGGAGCGCGCTACCACGCCTGGCTAATTTTTTGATTTATTGTAGAGATGAGGTCTCGCCAAGTTGCCCAGGTGGGTCTCGAACCCGCAGGCTCAGGCAATCCACTCACCTCAGCCTCCCAAAGCTCAGGATTACAGGTTGAGCCACTGAGCCCAGCTAGGACCCCAGTTTCAATCTCCTCAAATAGAGTAACTGTCAGACAAGGATTTTGTATCCCAAAAAATTGTTTCATAAAAAAAGGAGACATAAAGTCTTTTGAAGTAAAGCAAAATCTAAGGGAATTTGTCACCACTAGATTGTCTCTACAAAAAATATTCAAATCAGTCCTAAAACTGAGACAAAAGGTTGAAATACACCAGTAGAAAAACAGTGAACATTATAAAGTTCACAGGATTTATGGAATACTAGCACAATAGAAAAAATAAATAAATGAAGCAACCATATAACAACCAGTATGACGAACAGTATAGTACCTCACATATCATTAAGTCAATGTAAATGGTCTCAATACCCCACTAAAAAAATATATAGACTGACAGAATGGGTAATAAAATACAACCCAAACATCTGCTGCCTTCATGAGAACCACTTAACACACAAAGTCTCTTATAGACTTAAGGTAAAGATGTGCGGAAAAATATTTCATGCAAATGGAAAGCAAAAATGAGCAGGAGTAGCCATTCTAATATTAGATAAAACAAACTTTAAATTAACAATAGTTAAAGGAAAAACCCAAAGATGGCTATTATATAATAATAGAAGAATCACTCTGAGAAGACCTAACAATTTTAAATATATATATATGTCTAACATCAGAGCTCCCAGCTTTATAAAAGAAATTCTATTAGGCCTAAACAGAGAGAGAGAGAGAGAAAGAGAGAGAGAGAGAGAGAGAGAGAGAACAATACAATAATAGGCAGAGACTTCAACACTCCACTCACAGCAATAGACTGATAAAGTCAACATAAAGTTGGCTTAAAGTCAACAAGGAAACAGTTTAGTTAAGCAAGACTCTAGAGGAAATGGAACTACAAACATCTACAGAATATTCCATCCCCAAACTACAGAATATACATTTTTTTTTTCTCATCAGCACACAGAACATTCTCCACGATAGATCATATGAAAGGCCACAAATCAAGTCTCAATAAATTTTTTAAAAAGGAAATCATATCAAGCACTATCTCAGACTACAGTGGCATAAAACTAGAAATTAACTCCCAAGAAGAACTCATGAAACCAAACACGTGGAAGTCAGAAAGTTTTCTCCTGAATGATTCTTGGGTCAACTATGAAATCAAAGTAAAAATTTAAAAATTGTTAAAGCAAATGACAACAATGAAACAAGTTACTAAAACCTCTGTGACACAGCCAAAGCTACGACCAGAGCAAAATTTATAGTACTTAAAGCCTATATTAATAAGACTGAAAGATCACATATTAACACCCTAACATCACACCTCAAGGAACTACAAAAACAAGAACAAACCAAACCCAAAGCTATCAGAAGAAAGGAAATAATGAAGGTTAGAGAAGAACTAAATGAAATTGAAATTTAAAAAATACAAAGGATTAATGAAACAAAGATTGGGTTCTTTGAAAGATAAACAAAATTGATAGACCACTAGTTAGATTAATTAAGAAACAAACTCACTTTACAAGGTCATCATTATCCTGATACTAAAATCAGACAAAGACACAACAACAAAAAAATAAACTACAGGGCTATATCACTGATGAACATAGATGCAAAAATCCCCACGAAATGCTAGAAAACGATATTCAACAATACATCAGAAAGATGATACAGCTATGATGTCTGCCTCCACGAGGCTTACATTCTGTTGGGGAATAGAAGCAGTAAGCAAGTAGGTGAGTAAATGAGATAATTTCAGGTTATGCAAGTGCTGTGAGGAAAGATAAATGTTATGGAGTATTATTGGGCCAACTAATTTAAGTCTAGGGATAGACAAGGGACATCAAATGCCTCATAACCTGTAATTATAAATAGAAATCTGTTTTTCCTTAAGATGAATGGTAGCAAACATTATTGGTGTGGAACTTTAAAAACAATGTGAGCAGAGACAGTAGTGGGAGACATGTTCATTAACTAGAAGTAAAAGGCAACACTTTTAATAATCCCAGCATGTCTCTGGCTCTGTAAGGAAAATAAATTAAGGAAAGTAAATGAAGGTCAGTTCAAAGCACCTAGCTGAATTCTCTGGCTACTGTTAACTCCATAGTATATTTTTACCATGTCACAAGAACTGTAGATTTTTTCAGATTGATGTTGACATGTTTTCTATCAAATATTTTCTAAAGGAGCAAGTATATTTTCTGTGCTATCTACAGTTGTACTCCTTATAATTAAGATATGTGACAATTATTTGTATTTATTTGTTCCAAGAAGGCAATGGCAGACTGCCAGACAATGCAAGAAAGTGCTATTTCTCCTACATCCTGCGCACCCAACCTTCCAAATCAGCTGCTCCTAGTCCTGCTCAGAAGTTCACTCAATTCAGAGAAAAATCTGGAGCTTCAGAGGGACGTGAATGTGGTAGCTAGGTAGCCTATACCTTCTGATTTGACTGAACAAGTTTATAGAAGTTTTCCAGTGAATACCAGATACAAGAATCTTTTCCAGAAATGTCAGGTTATGCAAGTGCTTCTCTTACAAGACAAAGTTAGTCTTCCTATAACCATCTGGACCATAGCAGAGTTTAGGGCATCACTTATTTTAAGGAGCCTATTCTAGGATACTACCAGAAAGCAGCTTGGGTTTGAAGTCAAAGCTGCACCAATTAAAATTATTTGCATATTCTTTATAATTGAACAATTATAAACATTTCTGCCCCTTGCCTTGAGTAGTTTCAAGTTTTCTTATCTATTAAAGAAGGCTATCATGTAATAGTAGCACTTCCTTATCACCTCAGATGATTTTGACCTTCTTAGAATAGATAACTAAGGCTTAAGCAATTTTTGGTGTTCATTTGATCTATTATTGTTGCTTATAATGTAAAATACAAACTGTACAATTGCTGCCAAGATGTTAAGAAAAATCTAGTCCATGTAGGAAAGAACTAAAAATTGGGAGATGCCAAGAGTTCATAAAGAAAATATGGATTGGGACTTGCTAAAATAAACATGCTCCAACTCAAGGTTAAAAAAGAAAAAGGAAAGAAAAAAAAAGAGAAGATACAAATTAGCTCAATCATAAATGAAAGAGAGACATTACAGAAATTCAAAAGATCTTCTGAGACTATTATGAACACCTGTATGCAAACAAACTAGGCAAACTAGAAGAAATTGATAAATTCTTGGAAACATACAACATCCTCAGCCCTGAGTCAGAAAGAAATAGAAACCCTGCACAGACCAATAATGAGTAACAAGATTGAAACGTGATTAAATGTATCCCAACAACAACAGCAACAAAGTTCAGGATCTGATGAACTCACAGCTGAATTCTACCAGATCTTCAAAGAAGAACTAGAACCAATTTTACTGAAGCTATTCCATAAGATTGAAGAGGACTCATTCTGTAAGGGCAGTATCACTCTGATTTCAAAGCCAGGAGAAAACAAAATGGAAAAAAAGAAAACTACAGATCAATATTACTTATGAACATAGATGTAAAATGCCTCAACAAAATATTAGCAAACTGAATTTGACAGCACATTAAAAAAAATACACCACAACCAAGTGGGTTTTATCCCAGGGATGCCAGAGTGGTTCAATATACGCTAGTCAATAAACATGATTACTACATAAACAAAAATAAAAACAAAAATTCTATGAACATTTCAATAGATGAAGAAGAGGTATTTTTCACAATCCAACATCCCTTCATGATAAAAACCTTTGCAAAATGGGCATAGAGGGAACATTCCTCAAAATAATAAAAACTATGTAGGACAAATTTGCAGCCTGTGTTATCCTGAATGGAGAAAAGTTGAACACATTTTCCCTAAGAACTGGAACAAGGCAAGGATACCCACTTTCACCACTGCTACTCAACATAGTACCGGAAGTCCTAGTCAGAGAAATCAGGCAAGACAAAGAAATCAAGGTATCCAAATTAGAAAAGAAGATATCAAACTATCTCTGTATGGCAGTGATATGATCTTATACCTAGACAACACTATAGACTCTTTCAAAAGACTCCTGGACTTGATACATGAATTTGGTAAAGTTTCAGGATACAAAAATCAATGCACACAAATCAGTAGTACTGCTATACACCAACATAGCCAAGCTGATACTCAAATTAAGAACTCAAATTCTTTTACAATAGCAACCAGAAAGTTAAAATATCTGGGAATATATTTAGCCAAGGAGGTGAAAGATCTCTACAAGGAGAACCACAAAATTCTGATGAAAGAAATTGTAGAGCACACAAACAAATGGAGAAAATTTACATGCTCATGGATTGGAAGAATCAACATTATTAAAATAAACATATTATCCAAAGTAATCTACAGATTCAATGTAATCCCTACTAAATGATCAATGTTATTTTTCTCAGAATTAGAAAAAAAAATCCTAAAATTTATATGGAACCAAAAAAGAGTCAGAATAGCCAAGGAAAAGAACAAAACTGGAGGCATCACATTACCTGACTTCAAATTATAGTACAAAGCTGTAGTAACCAAAACAGCATGGTATGGGTATAAGAGCAGATACATGGACCCATGGAAAAAAATGGAGAATCCAGAAATAAACCCAAATACCTACAACGAACTGATCTTCAACAAAGCAGGCAAAAACATACACCGGGGGAATGATACCCCGTTCCCCAAATAGTGCTGGGAAAATTGGATAGTTACATGCAGAAAAATGAAACTTGATCTCTCCCCATATACAAAAATTAACTCAAGATGAAATAAAGACTTAAACGTCAGACCTGAAATCCTAAAAATTATAGAAGAAGCCCTAAGAAAAACTCTTATAGACTCAGCCTAGGCAAAAAATTTATGGCTAAAATCCTGAAAGTAAATGCAACTAAAACAAAGGTAAATAAATGTGACTTAATTAAAATAAAAAGCTTCTGCACAGCAAAAGAAATAATCAATAAAGCAAATAGGCAACCTACAGAATGGGAGAAGATATTTGCAAACTATATATCTGACATAGGGCTAATATCCACAATCTACAAAGAACTCAAACAATCTAACAACAAAAAAGCAAATTACCTTATTAAAAAGTGGGCAAATGACATGAGCAGACATCTCTCAAAAGAAGATATCCAAATAGCCAACAAACATGAAAAAATGTTCAACATCACTTATCAGGGAAATGCAGATTAAAACCACAATAAGATGTTACCTTACACCAGTTAGAATGACCATTATAAAAACTTTCAAAATCAATAGCTGTTGGCACGGATGCGGAGAAAAGGGAGCACTTATACACTGTTGGTGGGAACTGACAATGATTACAACCTCAGTGGAAAGCAGTATGGAGATTACTCAAAGAACTAAAAGTGGATCTACCATTTGATCCAGCAATCCCACTGCCAGGTATTTACCCTAAGAAACAGAGGCTGTTATATAAAAAAGATGCATGTGTTGCATGTTCATTGCTTCACAGTTCCCAATTGCAAAGACGTGGAATCAACTGATCAGTGGAGAATGAAAATGTGGTCTATATAGACCATAGAATACTATACAGTCATAAAAAAGAGAAAGAAATCATGTCCTTTGAAGCAACATGGATGGAGCTGAAGATCATCATCCTAAATAAACTGACTCAGAAACAACAAACCAAATACTGCATGTTCTCACTTATATGTGGGAGTAAATGGACACAAAGATGGGAATAGTAGACATTGCGGACAATAATAAGGGGAAATTGGAGAAGAGAATTAGGGTTCAAAATCTACCGATGGGGCACAATGTTCACTGCCTGTGAAATGGGCCACCTGAGACTCAATCTCCACCTCTATACAATATTTCCATGTAACAAATACGCATATATACCCCCTGAATCTAAAATAAAATTTTTTTATTATAACAATTTTAAAAATAATAATAATGTAATTTACTTAAAAAAGAAAAATAAAGTTACATCCTGTTTTATGGTCCCTCTTCATTATATTAAAAAATTTAGTTGAGCTGCTTATTTGGTTTACTGATTTTGAAGCATACAGTATTATTTGTCTTCAGAAGATAAATGTGACTTTGAAGTTATAACGATCTTGATCTTGGGAAATCATATCAACTGAGTGCTTAAATGAAAATAATTTGATTTTTCAAATTATTTTCAAATGAAAATAATTTGCACTGAGATCATTCTTAAGGGGAAGAGGTAATTCTGAAATCCTTTTGCTTTCAACAGCATGTTTTGCTTGGTTTCCATCATAATTTGTAAATGCTTTCCTAATTCCTTTCCAAATGAGGATACCATGAATTCAACTCCCACATGGTTCCTTAGTGGAATAATTTTCATTAGGTTATACTATATATTTTTATTTCCTAGGAATTGAATTGAAAATCCTCTGGTATGTTAAATTTGTTGTACTGTCAAATGTTCTCAAGCCTAGGACTGGGACTCAGGTTTTCTTGCAGGAAAACAGCCATGTGGTTACCCTTGGGTGAGCTCACTGTAACCACTGGAGTTGCTAACAAATCAAACTTCTGGTAGAAAAATGTTACTTTCCATTTTCATCTGGGAAAGTAATTTACATTAACTAAGTGGTTTTTATAAGGATTGGAACAAGTCAAGGGAGGGAATTTGAGACTTTTAATCTAACTAACGAGAAAAAAAAAATCACCAATTGTATATCACTTCTACCATTGATTTTCCAAACTGTATATTTTGGTATACCTCACTAGGGGCTATGGCATACCTTTTTCTCGATGGTAATTTCTGTACCAGTATTCTGTGTTATCTACTGAAATATCCTACATGCATATTGTAGGTATTCATGGTTTCAGGCCCATGCAAAGTGCTAAAGGTTTGTCCTCACTAAGCTTTCTTTTAGTTCTTTTCAGTTTACACTGATTATCTACAGTACACATGACAGCCTTTTGTTGTGACTCTAAAGTAGAATTGCATTTTCTCTTTATTGTGTTGATGGTTTCAGTTTTAGACATGTTTGAATTTTCATTTGAATTCACTCCCTGAAGTTCCCTTTCAAGTATTTGCTTTAATTGTATTTGTGTTCCTTGTATGTCATAAGATATAAACACACTATTAAGGGTAGAAGCTGGTGTCCAGGGAGCCATTGATCACCCGCTTAACTTGTATTTGGTTAATCAATACACTGCAATCCATTGGAAATGGGCCCTGAAGATTGCAGAGGAAATCAACAAGCAGAATTAGTTCCCATGGGAGAAATTCTACAGAAGAGAGTCCTGACTTTCAGAGGGTGCCTGGCTTATAGGAACAAAGTTGGCAAAGACCCTGAGATGAAGATGTGTGGGACTTGACTTATACGGGATGCGGTGGGCTGTAAATAGGGGGAAAGGAGAGATTACATTTGAGAAAAGACCCAAAGAATAAGTAAAAGCAAGATATTTAAGTGAACTTCATGGGCAAAGCACACTGAGGTATGAAGAAGCCTGCCATGATTCAAGGATGGATAGAGGAATGAATGACTAGATCAGACAGAAAGGTGAAAAGGCTCTAGATGAGAAAGGGATCAGATTAGGTGAGCCCTTATGGGCTTAGCTAATCATGTTGTATTTTAGCCTAAAATCAGTGTATGTCTAATAATAACTTGAGATGAAAGAGTGGTGAGACTAGATTGGTCTTTAAAAAAAAATAAAACAAATGTCAGTTTACAGTGTGTGCAATAGATTAAATGAAGGCAAAAATGGCCTAGTGTTCTTTGTCATTAGATAGTGAATAATACAGTGCTAATTTGCAATGATCTAGATGGGATTTCAATTTTAACAGGTGTCACTATTAAATAGACATTGCAGATTGAAAAACACGACTTAGGGTAAATGCTAAGAAGGAGACCCAACAATTCAGTGACTTAAGGAGCTATATGACTTCACAAATAAGCTTTGTGAAATGAGATGGGTAAGTAGAGTGGCACTGCTCCAGATGGCCATTTGTAGACACAGGTTTTTCCAAGTTGTTCCTCCAACTATCACCCAGGAAAATGCTTTCCAAATTGTAGCATACATAGTAATCTGAAAAGCTTGTTAAAACACAGATTTGTGCCAGGCATGGTAGCTGTGCCTGTAGTCTTGGTGCTTTGAGAGGCTGAGGCAGTATGATTTCATCAGCTCAGAAGTTTGAGACCATCTTGAGTAACATAGTTAGAGTTTGTCTCTCAAAAAAAGAAAAAAAGAAAGAAAAAGAAAAAAGCCAGGTATGCTGCCACATGCCTGCTACTAAGAAGGCTGAGGCAAGAGAATTGCTTGAACCTAGGCATTCCAGGCTACAGTGAGCTATGATCATGCCACTGCACTCCAGTTA
>CAUYQG010191187.1:0-28266 GCA_963574415.1 Tarsius wallacei
TGCAATAAACATACGTGTGCAGGTATCTTTTTGATAGAGTGATTTGAGTTCTTCAGGATATATTCCCAGTAGGGAGATTGCGGGGTCATATGGGAGGTCGATATTTAGAGCTTTTAGGAATCGCCACACTGCTTTCCACAGGGGTTGTGCTAGTTTACACTCCCACCAACAGTGTAGAAGTGTTCCCTTTTCACCGCATCCTCTCCAGCATCTGTTATTTTTCGAGTTATTGATAATGGCCATTCTGACTGGAGTTAGGTGGTATCTCAGTGTAGTTTTAATTTGCATCTCCTTGATGATTAGTGAGGTTGAACATTTCAAAAAAGACCTCTTTGAATGCCATTCTACTCAGCCAGAGGAACACAGCAGAGGTATGGAACTTTTTAACGGGTCAAGCCTATAAAATAAACAAGCCCCTTTGCTTACATTCCATTGTCATTTAGCTATAGGTCACGCTTAACTGAAAGGTGAGATGGCCAGGGCAGAGCAGCCATAAGGAGGAAAGGGAGGAAGAGAATATTCACAGTTAACTCTACCTGCACAAGGGACTTGACACTGCATGCTGCTTTAGTCTGTTGAACCCCTGCCACAAAATCATCTATATCCTAAAATCTGTATTTTCACATGAGAGAAATGGCCATGTAAAAAGTCTTTTACTATTTCTATATTCAATCCACTTTTTTTTTTTTTGAGTTGGAGTCTCACTCCATGGCCCAGGTTGAAATGCGGTGACACGCTCACAGTCACCCCAGTGTTATCCTGCTGGGCTCAGGCAATCCTTCCGCCTCAGCCTTCCAAGTAGCTGGGACTACAGGTGCACGCCGCCATGCCCGGCTAATTTTTTATTTATTGTAGAGATGAGATCTTGCCAAGTTTCCTGGACTGGTCTCGATCTTGCGGGCTCAGGCGATCCACTCACCTCGGCCTCCCAAATTGCTGGAATTATAGAGCAACCAAGCCCAGCCTTTTTTGTTTTTTTTTTTAACTTTACTCATCAAAGAAGCAATTGTACAAACACTTATTCAAGACTGACCTAGTTGGACTATGCCTCTCCTATCTGATGGGATTGATTTCAGGCACATTCACATCTGAGACTGAGTCAACAGCGTGAGGCATTATTCAGGGAAAGGCCAGACGTTGCTGCTTATTGACTTAATGTCCTTGATTTTTCATACTTTAAATTCCACGAGGGCTGGGGCCCACGTCAATCTTGGTCATTCCTGATCCTCAGCAATAAGAATGATGCATTCTTCATAGTTAATACTGACTCAATACGTATAATAGTGGGACAGATAAATAAAAACAACTGGAATTTGGTGAGGTGGTGTAATTTTATCTTAAGTATTACCCAAATTATTACCCTCAGTAGATAAGATATTTCCTTTTTAAAGGATAAGTGTTTTACCTAGCCAGAAAAGCATACACTTCTTTTTGGAGGTCGATGCTTCTTGCTCTGCAAGTAATTTTATGGAGTTTATTTTTCATTACCTTTGGAACATAGCTGTTGTACATTCCTTGGACTGTTTTTCTGCATGTTTTAGCCTCATTTCACTCTTTCTTCTACATCCTTTTACTGTCTCCAAAGGACAGACAGTTTGTGTTTCTAACTGAAAATAACTGAAAGGATTCTGAGAATGAATATGATAAGTGTTTCTCAACAGGCAAATGTAAAGTCTCCCCGCATAGATGGTCGAGATAAAATATTCCTATGATTTCCATGTGCATATTGGTGTTGGTGTTCTTAAATTTACTGTTGACAGCCTGAAGACTTTGCATGCAGCCTTATTATGATGGAATTTCTTATAAGAAAAAAGCAATTAATCACAGAAAGGCATTAATTTTCGGCAGTTTAAAGAGGAAGGTTCTATGAAACATTTATGTATGGTAGTATAGCCATCATAGGCAAAGCGGCATGTACAAAGATGCATTTTAATATAAAGATATTCAAGAAGTGGTTTGTATTTTTCAGAAAAATTCCATGGTCTATCTTATTCCATGCCCATTCTGTATTACCTTCATTTACAAAAATATTATCCTCATGAAACATTTTTATTAGCATCTTTCAACCAGAAAGATTACTACTGTTTGTGCTTTTTTTTTTTTTAATGCTAAGAAAAACTCTGGAATTAGAAATACTGTGGTTTTCTTTAAGATTTCAATTTTAATCCTTATTCTACCAAACAATTATGAAGTCTGTCCTCTTAATAGATCACCTTATTTAAGTCAGACGTAACATGACATAGCATCATTAGATTGAATAACTTTGGCAATTATTGCTAGAATTGGGAAGACTATGAAAACGAATGGGAAACTGGCAGAGTTGTGTAGTTGATTTATATTTGATCACCAATAGGTGTTCAGATTCAGTGTGATTAAATCCTCATAATACATAGAAATGATGTATGAAGTTTTCTTTTAGTTTTTCTGTGTGTATAAATTATTGCCATCAGTTGAGTCTAGAAAATACTCATATATACACACCACTGTGACGGTGGACATCCATCCTTTACTATACCACTTTCATCATGTGATTTCAATAAACCCACATAGAAAACAAGGTGCAAACAAAATTCAAAATTAGAAATAAATGGAACGTTTAAGGTACGCAAGGTGGCTATGCTGAACATCTGTGTAGAACAGTAAGGATCTTAGTACCCAATAGAAGTTAAAACACAAATTTTTAAAGCACATTCGCTAGAATTGGTTTGTAAAGTTTATGGTTATTTTTAAAATTTTAAAAATGATCCATTTGCATTTCTGCAAAGCAATCTAAATTATCCTACAGGTTTTTTGCCCTATATTAGTATGATAATATTACTACTGTTGTCTTTAATAGTTCTAATGCAGGAATTAATAATATACTGTATTGGTACCTGGCTCAGGTCTTTACAACAAGTTCAAGAAATCTTAATAGCATTCAACAAATTATGATGACTATATTGTAGCTTTATAAACCTGAAAAATAGAGTCCTTGTAGAATGACTTATTACGGTAATCATTTTCATTCAGAATTTTATAAACGTTTTTTATATTTGTCTAGGCTGTTTTATAGCACTTAATTTTCTTCCTCTAAATTTGTTTCTATAACATAGATTTGGTGCTATACTAGGTGCTTTTGTGTTTTACAAAATTACTAGGGGTTGATCTTCCATTATTTCAGTTACATACAATCTGATGCAATAGATTTACTCACTGACATGTGAAACGAATTATATTCTCATTTATGAGGAAACCAGGCTCCAACACACAATTACTATTCAGATAAATCCACTCATGTCTACATGTTATTAGGTGCTAAATTACCTTTAAAATAATTCAGTAATTTAAAAAGCAGAAGATTTTATTAAAGGATTTTTAAAGCAAAAGAAGAAATACAATTTTAGTACAGGCAACCATTTCTAACATGAATTCGCTGATCTAGAAAATTACTTTAATGCACATATCAATAGACAAGCTAGTTGCTTATATTTCAGCAATTAAAAAAATCTGTGACTCTTTTTTTGTGGTAGAATGAGAATGCATAAGAATTTTTGTGATAAAATAATAATTATGCCTTCATTATTATTATCCCAGTAAGATGAAGTTTTAAATAATCAAATGTTGAAAATAGGAAACACAAATCATTCTTGCCTCAGTATAGTCTTCCTTGAAAAAATTAAATGTTGGTAGCCACACAGTTTAAGAAATAAAAATTAAGACAATGCAAATCTGATGGAGAATACGAGACATATGTAGAGAGAGAAAGAGAGAATGCTATTTATAATGTCTCCAACTCATGTACACTACCAAAGTCAAATCACCACTTTCATTTTCAATATCATTTAAAAATCTATGTCGGTCATGTTTGGCATAGACATGGAGTAAATTATTTTTGAATGAATATTTAATATGAATTATAGTTGTAAGTTCTTATCTGGCCATTCCCTAGCTATTCACTTTTTGATGTATTACTTTTCTTTATGTATATACAACCTGGAATTATTTCTACTCTTTAGTTGTAAGGAACTATATTTTTGGCCATCAGATAAATGTAATATGTCAACATAAGTGGTAAGGCATTTTTGATACAATATTTGATTGCTAATATCTGACATAAGCAAACACTCACTGATCCTTGTATTTACTTCCAAGTCATGGTGACTACATGTTTTTACCCAAAGATTCCTAAATTGAAAGAGAAAACAAAATCCCACATGCTTTTCATTATATTTGAAATAGAGAATATCCCCGTGCTGTGCTTAAAGGTCCTGAAAATTAATGTGACTTGATTTGATACGGTCTTCAAATCACAATTTAACTCACCCGTTTATTTGTTCCCTTAGTATAAAGCAGGTTATACATTAGTTATTCATGTTTCCTTTTAAACCATCTCTAATACGTCACTTGTTATATTTCCAAGATGTACATAAATATGCGTATATTTTTTGCTCGTACTTTCATCTACTTATGCATTTTTTAAATTTTTTTTTTAGTATTACAGTTTTCGTAAACAAATTCTCTATGACATTCTTCTCATGATATTCTACTGCATCTGTTGCATGGAATATAATCTCTACATTTTAAACTCATGTTTCCATGGGTGGACTTTCTCTCTCACCCTTTCCCATAATCCTCTACCATTCTTTGTACCTCTTACTCTTTTTTACTGCACTATATCTGATTTAAAGTACAATTCAGTTTGTAAAGAGTTCTTCCACGTGCATTATTTGATAGAAGAATATAAACTCAGTCTTCAGTAACTACTTTCTTTCTAATCGTCTAATTTATAGGCAAACCAATTTATAGAACCGTTTCTTAGGTGTCCCAGTTTAGAGTAGTGATAGAAGCCATTTATAAGCCTAACCCTGAATTGTACCCCACATATTTAAAATTAAAAATTAAAAAAAAGAAGTAATGGACAATCCTCCTGAAGCAAACTTTAAAGTTGAGGTGGATAACTCACAGCTATTACCCCCATCTCATTTGAATATGCAGAGGTGTGCAAGGCATCAGAGGTAGGTGTTATGTTCTCTTCAACACCTCAACAAGCAAATAGTGGAAACAACTAGGCTATCCACAGGGACCAGCCTGATTTTATCCCTTCTCTAAAATAATTGTAGCACGAGAAAAAAATTTGAAAAAGTTTAGGGGAAATAAACATGAAAGCAACATTTTTAGAGCGTTTGTATTATTTCAGTGTTCAAGAAATGCACCTGTTGAAAAGCGTTATTTAGAAATGGTACAATTTATAATTCTTGTTGGTAGATACAGTTAAGCATCCGTGTGTGTGTGTGTATGTGTGTGTATATATATAAAAGAATAATAAAAATATACTTGTTACTCTGTCCATAAATAAAAATACATTATATATACAATTCTAAATAAAAATAGTCATTGTTTTATTATTTGAATATAACTTTTTTTAAACATATACAAGGCAACTCACTTCCTACTGTTATTTTGCTAACTTTTTGCTCTCTAATTTAACCTCACCCTCTCTTTCTCCCAAGGCTGGTCTGTTCCCTTTCATTTACCCATTTAACTATTTTTTCTCATCTGACCAAATTGTAAGGACACATTCTTCATACACTTTATTCATATTGTGTCAAACACACCGACCTGGGAGACACCAGCAATAAATGAAGTCTCTCATGCCAAGTGTACACAAGGGCCTGTGCTTTCCATGAACACAAAGGGACTTAGGACTTAATTCAATTTAATCAGTGTTAAATCTATGTGTGAAATTTTGCTCTAAGCCATTGTTCAAATATAAGAAATCACTTGCAAATATAATACTGGAAGATAGTTCTAAGTGTTTTATGGCCACGTGTCTCTATGTATCATATTTTTGGTCAAAGCAGAATCTGTATTCTCCTGAATCACTTAATGATTTTTTTTGCGGTCAACGAAATGACAATTACATTCAACAGTCAATAAAATAAAGCTTATTTTTTCAAGACTTCATTTTTGTAAAGTTACTCTTCAAAGCAATCATAGCATGCCTAAATTTTCTGCCATTTCAACCTGATCATCTTTTAATTATATCATAGATAACACATTTCTATCATATGTGTATGCTGAGACTATTATTTAATGAAAAAGTGAGTTTATTTCTTTATGTTTTCTGTTAGATTCCCTTAAGTATTTAGTTATTTCAAAAACAAAAAGCAATGGTAGGTAGTACAACAGGCAGGTTCACAATGATTGAATTGGTGAAGATTTGAAGGATTGAGTAACAGCTAATGGCCCAATCACATAGTAACAACATACTGTAAAGAAAAAAGGAATATTTCTTGAACTTCCTCAGCCCTTAACTAACAAATAATAATTTCAGAATGAGAACCATGATTACTTAAGAGAAATCTGCAATGTGAATTGAGGTGTACTCTTGTTTATTCTCCAAATAGTTTTTACTTTCGTTTGTTTTGTTAATGCTGCCATTAGCAAAATAAGGGTGGAACCCTTACGCCAACATGCCCATTCAAAGAGTAATGCTCTGTGTTGGACACATAGCAATAATGCTACCAACCTAAAAATAGAGCACCTGTTTCCAGGTGCTTTTCCTGAAGTGGGAAGATAACTGGAGCTGGTTACTTCCTCTCTCTTCTTCAATCTTTCTGGTGGATCAAATCAAACATTTGTGAAATAATTGTCCATTGAGCAGAGAAAAGTCAACTGAGTCACCATGAAGTTTACACAGCACTATTGATGCTAAGTTATATGACGTAAACAACAAAACCACAAAACCCTCTCTCAAGCTCTGTTCTCTCTTTTAGCTCTTCTTAAATCCCTTTTAAGGCCAAGTTTCTTGAAAAGTGTAGGTTATACTTAATATCTTCATTTGATCACTTCTCATTCAGTTCTTAAAACATCGCATTCTGCGTTCTCTTCACTTTTTTTTTGTTTTGTTTTGTGTTTTTTTTTTTTTTTTCGAATTGGAGTCTCACTCTGTCACCCAGACTGGATTGTAGTGGTATGCTCCCAGCCACTGCAGCCTCGACCTGCTGGGCTCCAGGCGATCCTTCTGCCTCAGCTTTCCAAGGAGCTGGAACTACAGGTGTGCGCTACCATGCCCGGCTAATTGTTGATTTATTGTAGAGATGAGGTCTCGCCAAGTTACCCAGGCAGGTCTCGAACCCGCGGATTCAGGTAATCCACTCTCCTCGGCCTCCCAAAGTGCTGGGATTACAGGCTGAGCCACCGAGCCCGGGCTCTCTTCACTTTTTAAATTACTCTGTCCCTCAAAGCAAAGTTCCTCAAAGCATATGTTGGTCAGTCCCCATGGATTTGTTTCATAACTTTTATCAACCTGATTTTCCCGCAACATTTGAACTGTATAAATTCTTAATTTTTTTCTTGCCTTTGGGTATATTACTCTTTCTTTGGTAATCAACTACTTTAGTAACTTCTCCAATAGCTGCTATTTTGTTGACATATCCCTGTATCTGTCCCTTTGGATAGTCTCTTTGTACACAGACTTTGGGCTTAACCATGGGAATTGTTCTGGCCAATGGGACAATAACAAACATAAAGCAAGAAGAGACTTGGAAAGTGCTTGCTCCTTGGACCATGCTCTTGGGACTGCAAGGCCATGAAATCAAGCCTAGTCACCACCTGTCACCCCAGCTGACAGCCAGCCTATCCCCAGAAGCAGAGCGCTCAAAAGCAGATGGCTGGCGACTCACCATAGATGGGCTAGGGAGCACAGCCAAGATCAGAAGAACTGCCCAATGGAGCCCAGTTTAAACTGCCACCTCACAGAACTGTGAACTCCAAACAACAAAACAAAAGAAAAAAAGTTTTTGATATGAATCACTGTGCATTGGGGGTGGTTTGCTAAACAGCAAAGTTTCACAAATAGACTAACTTTTCCTTTTATGGCCATATCGTAAGCCAGTTATGATTAAGGTGGCACCACTTATGCTATCATCTAGCTGGAAAACCAGGGTCATTCTCAGTGGTTTCCTTTCCATTCAGTCCTTTGTCTAATTGGCCTTTGAGTTTTGCTGCTATTTGTAAACTTAAAATTATTTTAATACTGAAATAATTGAATATTTTATGAACTTAATATGTATTTACCATTACCTGATATATACTGTATTTATTAAGCTGCTAATTAGACATAAAATGATTTGTTCACTTTGGAGTATAGGTTTAAGGGCCCTGTTCCTTTTAGTTCTATATTCTGCTATCTTTTTAATGACATACAGTGTTTCTTATTGTCTTATGTGGTATAGGTTTGCATCAGGCCATGCTCACTGTGAAGGGTCTACTGGAAGTAATTTTATTTTCTTTACTACCTAATTAATTCTGAACCTCCTGAAAGCCTTTTGTGGTCTTCTTTCTAAGAGATAATATAGAAAATGCAAACCCAGCTTACTTGCGAGGTTTTAAAAAATGCCTTGTAAAAACCAGGAGTTGTATCTGTGGTTATTTTACTGAGATGTAAAATCTCCATCATCTTGTTTCCTTGTTTAACCAAAGACTGTTTGCACAGCTTGGAAATAATACTTTCATAGGAAATTAAATCTTTATGGTGCCTCTGTCTCATGGTCATGGTTGCCAACTTTCTGGACCAGAATTTTTATTCCTTTCCACAAAGCTAAGTAATACCCACACAATCCTTGGAGGAATTTAAAATTAACAATTAGACATATGACAATTAGACTACAAGGAGGAACAACTGTAAAATGTTTGGCATTAGGAATATATATGTGTGAGAGCCTTTTCTAGACATACCTGTTGTGAATGTTATGCACAGGAAGTGTTTTGAAATACTGCCAACATTTTTTAGCCTCTTACACTTTGCTACTTTGCTCAGAACGGCATGCCCTTTCCAAAGTAATCATGGACGCAAATGAAAACAAGGCTTCAGCCCAGCCACCACTTAGTGTAGCTTTGGAGTTGATTGATTGTATAATAGAACATTCTTAATGCTGACCTTACTAAAACGGCTTACTATCAATTATCGTACTACGCACTTGTGCATAAGTACTTTGCTGTTTCTTTTCATTTGAATTTAATGTGCCTTACTCATAGTAGGTGTTCAATAAATGTTGGAGGAATATATAGTTTCAAAGTCAATAAAACATGCTCTACTTATTTTGGATCCTTCCTTCTCCCTTTAAATTAATGTGCGGATTAGAGAAAACTTGCTTAAAGATAATACAAGATTTTAGAATACAGATTTTGGTTACAGGTGATAAAAATCCAAATCTTACAAAATCAAAAGCCCCCTCCGGGATTATTGTAACTGACGGTGACAGACAGAGATGAGGAACAGCTATGTTAATTTAATCAGATTGTGTTCTTCAGAAAGCACATTTAAAATTCAACTGAATAAGAATAATGTTCAGTAAACAGTGCTAAGCTTAAACTTGAAATTATTTTTGTCTAGGAAATTTTTATCAAAACTGGGCCTGATATTCGTACATCAACAAAATGTAAATTAAGTCTGGTAATATGCAAGTTGATGATTAGGTAGTTTTTCCATTTATATAAGAAAAAAATATTAGAAATAAACAGATGTTCCACTTTATATATTAAGACTCTTTTTTGTTTATATTTTGAAACAACTAGCATATTCACAGATTAGATTTATATACTTAGGATAAATGCTCTTAAGTAAAAACAGCAGGGTTTATATGGGTTTGGTTAAATGAGGTAGTAAATACTCAAAATAAGCCATTAAAATAGCTTAATAGCCAATACGAGCCACTGATGACCACTATTTATAGATAGGAGTGCACCCTACTTTCTCACCAACGCTTCTGTTTCTTATTTGGCATGCATCCAAATTTCTGCTGGGTTAACATTTGCTCCTGGGAGGAGATGAAGGGAAAAGGGTCCATACGGTTCCCATTGGCCCAGACAGTAGAAACATCTGCTGGATCCATGAGCAGTTTGCTGACCCAAGTCAGCAGGGAGAGTTGATGGTTATCGACCCTGCCATCTGAGTCGATATTTCCTGTGCCCTGGAGCTGCACAAGCGAATTCAAGAAAAAAGACGGAAGTGCGTTACATGCCAGAATTTCCTCATTAAGTAAACGTTATATATTCTAAAGGTAACAATCATGGCATTATACATTATGAGTTTAGCACTGTTGAAATGCAAACCGGAACAAACAGGAGAGTTTTTTGGGATATCTTCTTACTAGTTAGATCCTTTTGATTAATGATTAATTCTATGCCTTTCCAACTTTGCTTAGAGATATTTGACCCTTAAGCTTGAAGAGTTGGTTATTGTTATTCTATGATGAGGAAGCGTTTGTCAGAAAAATATGTACCACTTTTTTTTAATACGATTATTTTTGTAAGTCACTTTAAGTTTAGTTGGTCAATGATTTTAATAATAGGACTTGAAATTATAGGCCCAAATATGATCTTAATGAATTGTTATTAAATATAAGTATTGATTAAGTATTGATTTTTTCCCCTCTGCCTCTCTCTCTCTCTCTCTCTCTCTCTCTCACACACACACACACACACACACTCACACACACACAATCTGCCATTTCCAAAGAGTTTATGTGTTTCCATATTACTCCCAATAACTGGAACACTTGGAACTTTCTGCAATTCTGAGTCGTTGACTCATTCTATTCAGTGCCCTTAATTTAGAAAAACAAAAACTGGTAGCGTTCAGTGATGTATTAAAATGTTTGGATACTACTAAGTCACCTGTATAAAATATGGCTCCATTTTAAAATTATGAACAAGGGGTTACTATGAAACAATAAGACTAATTTTCTTTTAGAACTTCTCTGAAAGAGGGACTTTAATACTGACAATTTGCTGAAATTCTATCCAATAGTCAGTTTTAAGAAAAACAGCACCCAGTACATATCTAAATTTGAGAAATAAGAATGAGCTAAGATTAATCTATCAATGTAGTTAAGAAAGAAAGAGAGGGAGAGAGAAGGAGACAGAGAGAAGAAAGAGAGACAGAGATAAGAGACAAATATAGATCTATCATATCTATCTATCTATCGATCATAGTACACAAATTTGGTTTCAGATGTGTCAAAGCAAATAAGACTGGGACTTTGGAATGAAAATCTGTGGTTGCCCATATAATACATAGAGTTCATGAACTATGTCATAATTTGTTCAGTTCCAATCAGATATGGATTTTTGCATCTGTGTTCATCAGAGATACTGGACTGTAGTTTTCTTTTTTTGTTGTGTCTTTGGCTGGTTTTGATACCAGAGTAATCTCATAGAATGAGTTTAGAAGCATTTTCTCCTCCTCTATTTTTTGAAATAGTTTGAGTAGGATAGGAATTAGTTCTTCTTTAAATGTTTAATAGAATTCAGCACTGAACCCTTCAGGCCCTGGCTTTTCTTTGATGGGAGACTTTTTATTACTGCTTCTATCTTGTTACGTGTTTTATTGGTCTATTCAGGTTTTATATTTCTTCATGCTTCAATCTTAGAAGACTATACGTGTCTAGGAACTTATCCATTTCTTCTGAATTTTCCAATTTATTTTCAAGGATTTGCACATAATTGTTTCTAATAATTATTTGAATTTATATGGTATCAGTTGTAATGTCTCCTTTTTTATCTATGATTTTATTTATTTGGGTCTTCTCTATTTTTTCTTAATCTGGCTAAAGGCTTGTCAATTTTGTCTTTTCAAAACACCAACTTTACATTTTGTTGATCTTTTGTATTTATTAATCTCAATTTCATTTATTTCTGTTCTAATCTTTACTATGTCTTTTTTTCTACTAATTTTGAGTTTGGTTTGCTCTTGCTTTTCTAGTTTTTTAGGAAATAAGACTAACTGGAGCACTTTTGAGTACGAAAAGTATGACTCATCTACTGCTATTGGAAGAGCCCATACCACTGCAGATAGACTATGCAGGAATGTTATTTTTTGTTAATCTGATACTATAGTTGCAATACCCATTTTGCTAGAGCAGTAGCACAATTCTTGGTTTCAGATATACAATAATATTTCTAAAACGCAACAAACTGTATCCATTACTGGAAAGTCACAAAGCAGGTGATACATAAAGATGTCAACAGGTAGCTGAGTCCTTGGGACCCCCTGAAATGCTTCTGAATGTGCAGCGTCATTTCTTGCCCAAGCCTAGACAGGGTGGGTATGGGCTACCTCAGTTCAGGGAAGCCTCCAACTCTGCGGTCTATTCAAGCATTTGTGTCTTACTTTGTTATCAGTTTCCACTTTCTAGTACAACGATATCTGGTCAATACTGATAATTTATTACTCAATAAAAAATCTCAACAATGACGTGCAGACACTTGGTCCAGTACACAGCCACTGCCCCAGTTCTCGTGTCGTTTGGATCCAGTATACATCTATGAATGCCTCAGATTGCAAAGATGATTCGATTAAGAGCTCACCGTTAAGAGTTCCCGAGACTGGAGGAAAGGTCAAGAATCAGATATTAAGCCTTTCTTTTCAGTATTGCACTGAATAAACCACTAGCTTTGCTATGAATATAGTTTTTTTTTACCAGCTATCATTTTGCAACCATTTTTCAAAATAAACATTATTAAATTTTGAAAAATTGGATACTTAAAAAAAAAATCTACCTAGATTTTGATTGGTTTATTTTAATAAGTTTAATTTAAAATATTTCATTTTATTATAATTTTCTAATTAACAGATTAAAAAGGTAGTGGCCCCCACAGAAGAATGTGGTAAGATATTTGTTCCCCCTTTGCTTTATCAGAAGTATAATTCTTTGAGCTGATTTATTCCTACAAATCTATACAAAGTATCAAGTTTCATGTTAACATTTTCCCACAGCAGTTTTCACTTCCTCTCATAGGGTAATGTTCCCCTAGATCTAATGTGTCACTACAAAGCACTTGAACATCAAAGCATGTAAACATGGACAAGATGGGTGAAATCAACATTAATGAAATCTTTGTGCATTCAGAAATGATCAAACAGTGAAAAACACATCCTATTAACCACTGTGTTATTACATTTTTTTTTTCCAAAAGAGTTTGCTCCTTAGGGAATATTCCAAGTTGATTCATATGTTACTACATATTGATCAACACTTCAGTAATTAAGGTGCTATCGTTTGAACACAATGTTCATATGTTCAAAATATGTGTCCACTGTATTGGAGGCAATTTCTTATGCCTGTCAGAGTATGAAAAGTGAAATACATTTCTGCCTCTGCTATCAAGAACTGTATACATTTCTCAGACTCATATGCCAATAGCTCTCTAGGGGATAAAAAATCCTGTTATTGAAAAAGAAAACACTTATTTCTGTGGTATTAGACAAAGGAGAAGTTGTATTTATAAAGGTTATATAATACCCTCTTATACAAAGGGAAAAACTTAAATTTTGTGTCACCTTATTTTTATAGTCTTGTGGGAACTCATTATTTATTTGAAAGTGCAGTATTGTTATCTACTCATGGAAATATAGTTTTGAAAAAGAAAACTGTTTTAAACAAATATGTACATCCATAGGTAGTTTACCAGAAATACTTTTCTTTCTTTCAAATACATACAGTTTATAAGCAAGAAATAAAATAAAATTCCAGCATTATTAATATCAAGGAATCTACTAAGCCAATGACATTTTAGAGTGGAAGAAAGAAATGTGTTCTCTATTAAAGAGTGAAGGCTATGTAAGCATATGGGTAACAATCCTGTTTTAGTACAAACTCAAGTCATTCAAAGATGGATCTCCATTTTAGTTATCTGCAGTGCAAAATTATTTTTTTTTAAAAAGAAAGAAATTTAGGAAACATCCTGAATTATTTCATGCTATAATAAATTCTTTAATACTTTCTCAAAGGACTTGATCATGAACACAATTTTGACAACGATTCATCTCCAAGGTTAAAAAACCATGATTTGAGGAATCGTGATTAAGTCATCTCTCAGTATCCACAGGTTATTGGTCCCAAGACCCCTACCTATACCAAAATACGTGCATACTCAAGTCCTATGGTGCCGTTTCGGAAGCCACTAATAGGAAGAGACGGCCCTCCAATTATCTGGGTTTTGCATCCAGGAAATACCATATTTTCCATCTGTATTTGGTTGGAAAATATCCAGGAATAAGTGAACATGTGCACTTCAAACCCATTTGTCCAAGGGTCAAAAGTTATTCAGGGAAAAAAGCAGCATCTTCTGATAATGTAAATTGAGTCATATCACTTCTTTCAATGTCTTGCCATTACATATAGAGTAAATACAAGCTTCTTAAAACAACATCACAAACTCAGTTTGTGGGCGTTACAGACTCTCTTTAGAGTGAAAGTTTTGGGTGGGCAAGAATCACTTTTAGCTGTCCATAGATGTATTTCCAGAAGCTACTGTGGGACGCACATTCTAGGCCTAAAACATAGATTGGTTGAATAAGTTAATGTTAACAAAGTATATTTGCTGGACGAAATGCATTAAAAATATAAAAGCCATTTCAGAAATCATTACATTATAGTTATGGTTCATATCCCTAATATAAACTGAAATTGTACATTATTAAACAACATATGTTTAATATCACATTTTTTTCTTATACAAATCCATTTCGGAATTTCTTATTAAATTCCATAATTTAAAGAGAATTCAAACAGACGACTATGTAGCTTTTTAACATAAATAACGCTATTCAGTGCACCAGTGCAATTGCTTTAATTTTTATAGAGACTAATACAGGAAAAAATATTAATGTAGAGGCAACTTGGTTAATATTCAAAATAATTTCATAGTTGCAGAGTATGCTATATGTGGCACAATTCAAATGAAAGATGATGCCAAAGTGTATATAATTTGTGTATATGTCAAATCACTAGCAACAATAAATTAGTTTGTGATGTTGTTTTAAGAAGCTTGTATTTACTCTATATGTAATGGCAAGACATTGAAAGAAGTGATAGGACTCAATTTACATTATCAGAAGATGCTGCTTTTTTCCCCGAATAACTTTTGACCCTTGGACAAATGGGTTTGAAGTGCACATGTCCACAATCAATTTGAGTTGGTATAATTTGTTTTTTATTAGATTAAGGAAAACCAGATTAAAGTCCTAGAATTTTCTCCATTTATAACTTTCCTCACACTTCTTATCTTATTTTGCTAGTTGTATTTTGTATATTTATATATATGAATCAAATGCATATTTAAATTAGGATTTTGGTGATGCTTGCCACATTTTCTTACTTAATTTGCTTCTAGAAAGGTTATTAGGAATTTCAATTTTCATCGAAGTGATTTAATAATTAAAAGTATATTACAATTCAGTATTATCTGCTACTTTCTTTAATATATCAACCTTCTAGACCTGGTGGAAGAAACACATATGTATGTATTATTTTCACTCTGTCTAGTCTCAGACTGACGTTTCCCCTTGGGACTTCAATTTTAAACAGCTATGTCCCATGCCATCAATTTTTTTTTTTTTTTTTTTTTGCCTCCAGAAAATTGATTATGGTATACTCAGCACTATATTCCTCACCCTGTCTTCAGAAAAGTCCTACCATCTGTGTGTTCCTTTCCAGAATATTTCCTCCAGTTTGACATCTCAATTTAGAAGTTAGTAACGTGATTGAGCTTCCCTGTGAAGCAGACTGTGGTTCTGGTCATAAATTTCTCTTCTCTGGAAGACTGCCTTTCAAATATTCATTGGTTAGCAAGTACAGCTAGGAGTTCTAGGTCTTGCTCATTCACCCTGAAAACTGTATTCTAGAAAGATAAAATAATTTCATGTACACATCATAATTACCATGTAACCCTGTCTTAAAGTTATAGAAATCCCTTAAAACCCCTCTTACTCTCGTCTATTGCCTTGAGAGACATACGGTTTTCTTTTCATTTTTAAATTATTCCCTTTGCTCTTGAATCTTCCACATCACAATACTTGGAGATATATTTGTAAAGGAACAAAAGTAACCTGGTGAATATAAATGTGAACAATGCATCAAAGTCCCTTTTTGCTTGAGGAATCTTAAGTGTTCTTTCAATAAACTACTGTTTGATTTTTCGAGAAAGCGCTAAACATTTTAGGGGATGAATGAAAGATAGACAAGTTAATAAAAACAAAACATATTCTAATGTTTTATTTCAAAAATCTGTTTTGGTCATAAAGCCACATATTTGTATTTAGTCGAGTTTACTAATTGTATAGTAAGTGCACAAGTTTGCATTTATATTGCATTTTTGGCAAGATAATAAGCAGAAAGGCAAAGAACAGAAAGAATTGACTTTGCACAGATATAGGTTAAAACAATGTTGGGAATTTCTAAAAATCTGATAATGTTTTAAAATATGCCAAAGCAATGCAACTACCAGGTAAGAACATAAAGCATCCATAAAACTAAGTTTCCTAGGATTTTATAAATAGTCTCTATAGCTTAGAAATTTTGTAAATTAAGAAAAATACAAATTTAATGACATGGCTGAGTAATGCAAAATAAATGGAAGAAATTAGGGAAACCTATTTTCTGTAGAAAGAATAACTGTGCTGGAAATATTATAATAAAGAAAGCTGAGCATACAATCACACAAAAACATTTTTGCAATAGAGGAAAATGCACTGATGTTATGTTTCACCCACATTACAAATTTCTCCAGGGCTGGCTCTGATCATATTAATCAAGAATTAACTCTCATCATAAATCCTTTCATAGACACAGCACATGGTAGCTAGTTTTGATATAATGTTATGCACTGAACTGGGTCACCTACTCACAGTCTCTGTGTAGGTCAACTAGAAACAACTCAACGGTTACCCCGTCAGGTCCCAGGTCAGCTGTGAGTGGCCTGGAAAACTATGATCACATCCTGGAAAAAAGAAAGAGAGGTGAAATCTTTACAGGAGAATTATGATTCTCTGGGTCAGGAGCTGTAGGAGCCACTGTAAATCTAAAAAGCCTTTTGTCATGGATCAGAAGCCAACGAAAGACTAAGGCCAAGCTTTGGGTACGCAAGAGTTTCTGCTCCGGGAGTTGGTAGCAGAATGGGCAGCTCACAAAGGCCATAGTGAACACCAAGATCTGGTCTACAGGATTGTAACGGCTGATGCTGCCAATCTGGCACTGTTCTGCTCTGATATCAGGAGGCGAAAGCCCTTCCAACCTTTCCTGGCCTTGCAAGACCTGCTGCCCGCCAGCTTTGTCTCTTCCCTGCCTTGGTCTGGCAGTTGCAATGGAACACAGGTCTCCAAAGTGCTTCCTGTCTCTATGGAAACTGGCAAGCAACACCAGACCGGTGGCCACGCTCCACAGTGGCTGGGCAGAGTGGTGGCGCAGAAGGTGGATACCAGGTGTTGTGCTCCAAGAGGCAGGCTGAATGCTAAAAGGATGAAGTAGAGTCAAAGGAAAATAAAATTGTATGTGGGAGCCCAGAAAAGCAGAAAACAAAGTTTTTCGGGCAAGCCTAAAAGCTGTAATAAAACGACAGGGGGAAATGACTAGAGAATTCTAAGTCTTGGAAGGAGCAGAGGGGCATTCCAAGAGTGGAAGCATTTTGCACTCGATTATCAGTCTTAATTTTTCCTCTAATTTCTTTCCTCACATGACAGAGCATTCATCGCCTTCTCTTGAGAATTTTAAGCCTGCATTAATGATATTTGTGCTTTTCAATCCAATAGGCTTGAGAATGCAATATGTGTGCTTCAGAACACCAACTACTGAGCCACAACTTTCACATTAGAAGGTTGTTTGTTTAGAATGCCTCCCGTAATTTAGTGGAAGTAATAGCATGCTGTGTGTGCATTTAGATACATTTTTAGACTCTAATTTGGGCAACAAGAATGATCTTGAACTTTCTAAGATGCAGGTTCTTGGAATAAACGCCCCTAGCCAGTTGATGGAACAGGCGAGAGGGGGAGAAGGGAAGAGGGAGTGAGCAGAAAAGCTGAAAATAAATAGTTGAGAGGGAGACCCCCAAAGAATAGTAGCCTAGCTTTGTGCTTCATTTAAAAATATGTTGCCTATTTCTGTCATTTCTTGTTAAGTTTTATATTTAAGAACCGTTAGCTTATTTTGTGTCTACTGAACCATTCGGCATTGGCATCTGTGTTTTTACAACCAAGATAAAAGAGAATCAAACAGTATTTTTGTTTAAATGAGGTTCTTGAGAAATCACAAAAATATTTAAAAACTAGTCAAAACATGGTGTATGCTATTTGATTCAGGTGTCACTATCTCTGTTGAATTAAATAATGTTGTAGATTAAGTTGATAGTTTTCACTAATTATAAATATACTCCAAGATAAAGGGTCAAAGCATATGGCGTTGTTTATCTCATGAGATATTTATACATTCTTCTTGAAAAACTGTATCTCCAGTTTTCTTCACATCTTGCTTTTATTTGTTCCTCTTTATTTTTTTCAATCTGGTTCTCCCTTTGAAAAAGTATTGCTCATTTTCAGGAAGAAAGAAAGAATGAGAGGGTCTCGGTTTCTGCTAAACAGCCCACACAATTTGATCATTTACCCTGAAAAATTAAAGAATGTAACTCACTTCCTCTCACTTCAAAATATTGAAACCTGAACCTCTGCCCATCTGTCGAGATAGATCTCAGGTGATTGTTGCTCTTAGTAAGCAGAGTCGTGTTCAGTGTGCCCTCATCTACCACAGTGGCCCACGGGGAATCTTTTGCCCAGGAAGATAGATGGAGAAAAACATTGCCTTGACCCATCATCCATTCAAGAGATAGCATGGCTTCAGTGATGCTGTGTTTGGAAGCAGAGCCGTCTTTGGGATCATTGTTAGAACACCCATTTTCACTGCCTGCTCCCTTTCAACCATACTGCTGGTTTTGAAGATCTCTCTTCACTGCTTTGCTTATTGCTTCTCTACTCTAACTGCACATCACAGCTTGTCACCATAGTTAGGGTGGCCATTATCTTAGAATTTGCTTCTTTATGTTCTATGTGATAGTGGGCCTGATGCCCAGAGCAGGAAGGCAAGCATGCATTGTGTGAGGGAGAGACAGCCCTTCACTAACTGAAGTCAAAAGGAGTCAGGGCTCAGTTCTGTTCATGACCAGCCTAGACAACATAGAGAGACCTTGTCTCTACAAAAAAAATTAAAAAAATAAAAATTAGCCAGGCATGGTGGCGCACCCTTGTGGTTCCACCTACTCAGGAGGCTGAAATAGGAGGATCACTTGAGTCCAGGAGTTTGAGGCTGCGGTGAGCTGTGAGTGTGCCACTGCACTCTAGCCTGGGAGATAGTGAGATCCCAACTCGTAAAAAAAAAAAAAAAAAAAAATACACACTTCATTTGATTTTGAACTTAGTGATTCCTAATGTAGTGAAGGAAAGGTTTGGCTGTTCTCTCCCTAATTATGTGACAGACTGAAACATTGAAGGAATGATGGCAGCTGCTCGGGCTGCTATTTAAAGACAGGGCCAGGAGAGCTATCTGTTTAAGGTATTGAAAAATTGCTCTTCATTAAAGTGTCTTTTGTGGCAATAAATTAGGCACATTATTTCTATAGAACTCCTGAAACTAACCTAAATGGTTTTCAACCACTGGTGCTAGTTTGAAAGAAATAGACTTGTCAGCTTAAGTAAACTAGAAGTCTAAGATGACTGTGCACAGAGTGTAGGAAAAAAAAGGGACCTATCTAAAGACTTTTTATTGGTAGACTAGTGGGTGGGTGAGAAAAGCTAAAAATGTACACAGAGGCCCAACAAAAGACATCGAAAATGATTTTCTGTGGTGGTGCGCTCTAACAATGTGGTTTAGGGGAAAAAATCATTGACTCGTGATATTTGCCAATTTGGTGAAAATGCTCCCTCTGTGGTCAATTTCAAGCTATCACCCTATGTCCATGAGCAAGACCCGGGAAGAGCTCCGTTCAGTGCAAGCCACTTCCAGCACATTCCTCTTTTATTTGGATTTCACATGTTCTTTGACTTATTAAAAACAGGTAGAAAAAGTGTAAATGCATCTTTGCAATGTTTGACTGTAAACTGTTTCCTTCTTTTCTCACAGTTGTTTAGTTAGAATAAATTCACTTTATTTTCAAGGCTACTTTGCGGTTAAGCAGGTAAGGCTTGATTGTGGAGTGCAAGGGTTGGAAATCTGGCTTTTATACTTTCTACCCAGATGACATGACTGTGGGCACCGAGTGTAAGGTTTCTGGGCATCGGTTTCCTCGTCTTCAAGGTAGAGACCATAACAAGGTTGTCATGCAGATTAAATCTTTGATACAGAAAATACACTGAGAATAGTGCCTAACACATTGTGAATCTTCAGTTAAGATTAGCTGTATTTTTCATATACCAGGGGTGCCCCAAAAAAGTACACACATTTTAAGTATGACATTCACTCAAAAGATAGCGTTAGTCAAATGAATGCTGGCATCACCACGCGACAGGCAGGGCAGTCAAAGAAAATGGCGGCAGCATGGTTGAGTAAATGTCATACTACACATTGCTACTGTAATTTAATTCAATTTCGAAAAGTAATACATAGAAAATATCTCCTAAAATGTGTATACATTTTTTTGGCATCCCCTGTGTTACCACTGCCTTCATGATGGTTGAGGAATAAGATGATACAAGAAAGACACTGTTCAAATGAATGCTGATGCAAGAGAAATTGGATCAGGAAGGAAAGATAAAAGACTTTAAGAATCACAAAAATTCATTAACCTAAAAAAAAAAAGTTTAGGTGGGGATTATACTTGATATTCAAAAAATGTTGTATGCTTATTTTTTCTTTTCTGGTGCATAAATTTGTCACAATTGTGTCATTTCATGTCCTACTTTAGGGCTCTATTGGTGTCAGATATTTCTGTCCTACATCACCATTTGTTACATAGTCCTTATGTATTTCAAGTAGAACTTTAAACATATCCTAAGACATAATACTAATATATCTTTAGGGCATTTATGATTTAAATTTTCTATGTGTTTTTTCAGAGAAAAATTAGTCTCTCTTACTGCCCCTCCATTTTGATCATGAGCAAATGGAGGTAACTTGAGTTACTTTGGTCCTTCCATGGTCCAAAGATCCCCTACAGATGCCAGTCACTGTTTTAAGATGATGCATTCATTTTGATCAGTGAACACCTATAGAGATCTTCCATTTATAACGCAGTATGGGAAGCAGTGTAACTGACTCAAAGATAAGTAAGACATCTCAGTTGCCATACCCTTAACTAGCTTAGAATCAAGCTCAGAGAGGCAGACATGCATACCAATAGTAAGAAAAAAAGTAAGCAAGGAGGGGAGAAAGAACATGATAATCATAGGTTGCTTGGAAAAAACAACCAGCTTCCAAGATTCCAAAATGAAAGTTGTGTTTCCTTTTTCTTTTGTCATATGCTTGTTTGATTAGAATAACTCCTCTGAAATTCAGGATGGTGGTGAGCTTAGCCGGAACCAGTATTATTTTAAAATAAGGTCTCAATGGTATAATTAATGCATACTGGAAATCTTTGTAAATGACGCACTAGGTCAGTACCGTACCTCCTGGCTATCTTCTCCCTGGTCATCATGCTCTCTCTTCAAGTTTCTAATTCCTTTGCAGACTTTTTAGCAAGTTTTCTTCCCCCTCTAATCCATCCTTCAGATGCTTCTTACAAGGCAAGGCATATAGTCCATCCTCTAAAATATGCAATGAATGCATGAAGATAACTTTTAAAAATTTCTAAAATTGTATTTTAATTGATGTAGTTTTGTATATTTATGAGGTGTAATGTGACATTTCGATCTAGGTGTCCATTACAAAAAAAGATTCAATCAAACTAATTAGCATTTTCTTCACCTCACCAACTTATCATTTTTTGTTGGCGAGAGCATGAAAAATGTATTCTTTTGGTAATTCTGAAATATACAATACATGATTATTAACTGTGGTCATTTGGTGACATACTATTTTTCTAATTTGAAAAATCAGTACTACTTTTGGGTAGATGTTCAATTAAATGGCGACCTTGAGCCATGAGGAGTTATGACAGAAAAGTGGCAGCAGACTTATGCGCTCTCCAGGTTATAATCAGAAGTAAAAGTTACTTCCAAGTTTTGCGAAGTTTGCCTACAACGGAAGTTTTGGAATTGATTTGGAAGAAGAAAAATCCTAAGGGTATTTAGGATTAGGAGATTCTCCACATGAGTTTGCTCTGTATGGGGAAAAAAACGAAATTATTTGACTGCAGGGATTTTAGGCTGCAGTTCCCAGAGAACCGAAGTCATAAGACTTTAAAGTCAGAATCCATGTGGGGAGAAGACAGAGAGATACTGTACTAATCTCCAACCCGAAAGGGCAAGATTTAGGTAGGGTAGCGTATATAAAGCATCTGGTATGTGGAAGACCCTAACAAACAGCTTCTTTCTTCTATGGGCCAGTAAGGAAAAATTGAAATAGTATCAAAAGTAAGTACTTAATAGGATACGCAATTTAAGGGCAGTTAATACTATTTTTTGTTATTTGATGTTATAATTTAAAAGTTTCATTGTTAAAATGATTACTTGGTTTTTGCCTTTCATTTTTCATTCATTCACATTTAAACAACTAGTGATAAAGCCTTTGTAAAAAGATAAGAATAAAAAATGTTGAACTTTCAGAACAAACTTCAAATGGTTCATTGACTTTGTTTCACCATGGAAAAATCACTTAACCTCCCAGTGTCAGTTACCCATCTATGAAATGAGAAGGATAATATTTTCTTATGGGAATGTTTTGAAAATTATTTTGCAAATATAGTGGATGAAATTGTTGCAAGCATCACTGCTCTTTCCCCACTTCTTTAAAGAAGCAAACAGTATTATTTATATACTGGTTGATAATCAAAATGTCACCAGGGCTGAACCACGTGTGTTTTTATTAGCAATTGTGTGCTTTTTATTATTTAATGAATTACTCCCAGATTGTTCAATTTATGCAATCCTTCAATATCAGGGAACCCAAAAAATGTTTTAAAGCCATTTTGAGCTTCATATTTACGAGCTGCTAATCTCTGTAATTATTCCTTCTCTCTGTCCTGGTTGATGTTTTCCCTGATGTGGTTTTTCGCCTCACCTCACTTCACAAGATTGATAGTTCTCCATGTCACCCTGCTAGAGGTCACCTCTGAGCGGAAGGCAAAACACATCCCACTCTGGCTCCTGTTGACTTTCAAGTCAACTATCAAAGAATTTATTCCAGACAACTCCTAACCTCAATTTAAAAACTCCACCCTAAAGATTACAGGGAGATATCCTGGGGAGTTGCCATAGTGACTCTAAGAGGTTGACATTGAGGAGACCAAGTTACTGGTATCAGATTTTTTAACTTGATAGGCTTAATTATATAAGGTGGTCATGAACTTCTGTGCTTGTGTCATTTAGGTCTGGAAAGAAATTTTCCCCTCCAGGCTCTTCTGTCTCTTCTGGTGCCAATCAACAGGCTCCTTGGAAATAAGAATCTTATGCCGATAGTTCCGGCATAACCTCAAGTGGTGCTTGTAATAATAACAGAATCACTACAAAACTAAAGAAGAAAAGGAAAATCTATTTCACGGGTGTGATTAAGTCATTATAATGTTCTTGCATATGTAAATCATCTTTGACTTCATGAGCTACCTTATTATAAGAGTATTTTATATATAAGTATTTTAACCTGCTTCTAGAAACATTGTTAGCCATGTTGATCATTGTTATCAGATCAGGCAGTGCGTCCCTCCAGATTATCTTGCTAAGGTGAAATTTATGGATTATGTTTCCGTGTGCATGAATTTTGTTTGAACGATGAGAAGTGCACTTATTAAGTAAATTCATTACATGAATTACTTTCATAAATTAGTATGATACTTAGGAAGACAGAAATTGATTATGTACTGATGATATCCAAATCAGCAGGGGCCATTTTAAGAATATGTATTTTTCTGAATATAAAAGAAATATATATCCTTTGGAGAAAATCAGGAAATGACAGAAATAGAGTATTACCTGTATCTCCTGGGTTAGAGTAATCACTCTAAGATTTTGATGGATATTCTACAAGATGAATACTTTTTAAAGAACACTCATACTGTTTTCTCCAACACATTTGTATTTCTGACATCAGCTACGTCTACTCCTTTTTCCCCCAAAATAATGGTCAAATAGGATTCATTTTTATTTCCTTTTTCAGAAGTTGAATCGCAAGTTTCAGTATCTATATTCCATAGACTTGACTCAGGATTGTAAGAGCTACTAGAAAGTGTTTTATGTTGCCTTTACTGCTTTAGAGATTTCAGTTCATCCAACGTTAGTCTAGTGCCTTATCTTCAATGATGACCAAGTCTGGCACCATATAATTGAAGCAAGGCCAATGGAAATTAATGATTATCATATCACTATTTGAATATGAATCTTTATGTATGCCTAGAAAGAAAAAAAAAAAAGGTTTTCTAGAACACATAAGGGAGTATAAAAGAGTCCTAATGGTATATCAGTACTGTTGTTCTCTGATTAAGGGCTTTCAATGACTATTCTGTCTTTTGTAATATATAGTTTTGTTCTTGTTGTTTGCTTGTCTTAAATCTTATTTTAAGTGAGAAGTTAAGTTCAATGTAGATCTTGGGAAGTTAATCATTTTATGACTTTCATTTAATCAACATTTTCTTTAATCCCCTTCTAGGCAGCCAAGGGCAGTTTCCACTAACACAGAATGTCACGGTTGTTGAAGGCGGAACTGCAATTTTGACCTGCAGGGTTGATCAAAATGATAACACCTCCCTCCAGTGGTCAAATCCAGCTCAACAGACTCTGTACTTTGATGACAAGAAAGGTGAATACATTTTCTTTTAAATGTTTTAATCATATTCTAAAATAGCCTAATTATAATAAATTCATTTTTCTGAGATGATTCAAATTATGCTTTTTGATTACCAAACTGCTGCTGCTTGTATTTAAACATGTTAAATATTAAATACTTTAGTTTGCAAGTCATAAACACTAAAGATAACCTATGTCAACTTTTTAATAAAATAAACAGTTCTAATTCTGTTACAAAAATAGTTTTATGCCTTCTCTTAACAATCATCTTTTCTCTAATGCCGTATTCTTTCACTCCTTTAGCTGGTTTGTGCATACACTGAATATTTTTTCTCACTCCTAATAATATAGTGTTATTTTTATTAAACTTAGCTTTATATATTTGGAAGGTGCTATATGACTTGGGGAAGTTTAATAATTTTGTTGTCATGAATTGGGTCTGAGAGTAAGAATTGTACAGATGATTCACAGACTAAATTATTCCATGTTTCCAAAATAAACTGAAATGAAGTAAGAAGCTATATTTCTTAAAGTTGAAGTGAACTTCAGTAATTAATTTTGACTTCTAATTGAATAACAGATAGTCTTGATTACATTTTTCAAGAGTAGTAAAGAAATCCATGTTATAAAATTCAAGCAGACAACTAAAAGTGTACACCAAATTTCTAAGCCTTTATTCATTGTTATACACTGGATTGAAAAAGTGAGTTCATAGACTACAGTGGGAATATGGGGCTGTTGCTTCAAATAATTTTAAATCATATAGCACATAACTATTTATTCATATATTAGCTATTAAACCTAGTAAACATCTGAGTTTTTAAAGAATCTGTGAAGATAGCAGTAAGATAATTTAAAATCAGTTCCATCTTAACAATTAAAATGTCATTGAAGAAAGTCTACTAAATGTGTCTAATCCATGTGAAACGTGTATCTTGTTCATTACTACTTTTTTCCTCTTTGATGTGCTCTAGATTTAAAATGAAAATTTTAGTTTGTTTAAATGTTAAATAGATTATGAAAGGTTGCTCACATATCTAATTCATTGACTTGATAAACTTGTATTGAGAGTCCCTTTGTAGTAGGCATTAAAGTTAGAGAACAGAAAGATAATAGTCCCTGTTTTAGGGCATACGGTCCAGTAAAAAGGACAGAATATAAACAAACACAGAAACCAAATAAATTTTAGAGCCCGGTGGTAGGGGACAAGTGCTATGCAGAAAAGTAAATCAGGCATAGTGGGAGAGAGTTTAAGTTCTCCAGAGAAACAAAACCAGTAGGATAGATAGAGAGAAAGATTTATGAAGAGAGATAGAGATAGAGAGATAGATGGTTACAGGATAGGCATATATACATAGATACATTGATACATATTAGATGTTTAGATGATAGAGAGATGATAGGTAGATTGATATAGATACATAGTAGATGATGAGATGATAGAGAGATGGCAGATTGATGGATAGATAGATATACATGGATACACAGTAGATGATTAGATATAGAGAGATAGATAGATAGATAGATAGATAGATAGATAGATAGATAGATATGGATACATGGTAGATGGTTAGATGATAGAGAGATAATAGATGATAGATAGATAGATAGATAGAGATTATTTTAATAAATTGGCTCAAGTAATTGTGGAGTCTGGCAAGTTTAAAAATGCAGGGCAGGCTGGCAGCCTGGAGACCCAGGGAAGAATTTATGTCACAGCTCACCTCCAAAGGCTATATGAAGACAGAATTCCTTCTTCCTTGGGGAACAATAGACTTTCTCCTAAGAACTCCAGCTGATTTAGTGAGATCCACCCAAATTATTGAGAGTAATCTGCTTTACTCAAAGTTTATTCATTTATACACTAACTTCATATTTTTAAAAATCCCTTATAGCAACATTCAGATTGGTGTTTGCCCAAACATCTGGATACTTTGGCCTAGCCATGTTGACATATAAAATTAGCCATCATTAAGGGTTCTGTAGAACTTTATTATTCAAAATAATTTAGTCCTCTGTAGAGTAGGTATATACACTGGTCACCTTCTCACAGAATCTTATGGGAGAAAGAAGTTAAAATTCTCACAATTATTGTATAGAACAGATATGATGTACTGAAACACAATATTGTGACTTCATATTTATGTATGTTTAAGTAAATAGGATGTGAAATCATGCATGTTTAGTGAGGACTTCCAGACAGCCATAAAGCTAGAGTTGCTGGTTTTTTTTCTTTAGGGATGTTTTTAAAAGTTTCCAAATAGATTTTAAACCATTTATCTGCAAAACACTCACTACAGCAGTATGGAAGTTATTTGGATCCTTAGTTAATATTATAGATTATTTTATTTTTCTGACTATGGGTTTTTTATTTCATTTTAGAAATTTTCAAACATACTTTCCAAGACCGTAAAGTGTCTTTTAGCTATTAGGACAATAACGGAGGGATATCTAATGTAATATTTTTTAGACGTTTTTGATGAAAAGATATTCAAGAATAAAATGCTGATTTAATAAGTAACTGCTTGAAATTTCACAACTGTAACCCACCTAAATGAGTTTTTATTTAAGGTATGAGGGAGGACCCCAAAAATGGAATTTTATTTGTAAAAAATAGCATGTTTATTCTTACATATTTAAAATTCAGTCGCCTTCAAAGTACTATCCCATCAATGTAATACACCTATCAAGACGCTTTTCTACTGCTCAAAACTGTTTTTGAATTCATCAATTCTGATGCTTTTCAGTGCTTCTGCTATTTTTGCTTCACTTCTTCCAAATCAGCAAAAAGTTTCCCTTTGAGGACTTTTCTCATCCAGGGAAATAAGATCAGTCACTCAGGGTGAGATCTGGTGAATAGGAAGGGTGGAGCATGGAACTCATGCTGTTTTGGGTTAAAAACTGCTGAACACTCAGCGCGTTGTGGACAGGTGCGTTGTTATGGTTAAACAGTCACCTGCTTGCCACAACTGGGGATGTTTCTTCCACAAATCATGATGTAACCCTCTCAGAAACTTCCAGATAGAAACTTTGGCTGTCCATTTGATGTGGAGGAACAAATTCTGAGTGTACTACATGGGGCCCGCCTTCCAAAAGATAATTCCATTTTTTTTGGAAGGGGTTGTCCCCTCTCATATATTGAATGGAAATGAAAAGTTGTATTGGTAGAAAATAAAGTTTGAAGATGTTTTTTGATTCCATCAGTTTCTAGCATAAACTGTGTCTTAGTTTTATCATGCCAACATTATGTAAGCTGTATGTTTTGATCTTAAATTTATTAGTGCTTTTGGGGTAGAGAAAACACATTTAAAAAATGTGTTACAGTTTACTTTTCTTTTGATCCCTCATGGTGTTTGGAGGAGTTTGTTGTTGCTGTTGTTGCCTTAAATCAAGTGATCTATATTGCTTTCCAACATATAAATCTCTACAAGTTAAAAAATGATAATAAGCCAGGATCGGTGGCTCAGCCTGTAATCCCGCACTTTGGGAGGTTGAGGTGAGTGGATTGCCTGAGCCCGCGGGTTCGAGACCCGCCTGGGCAACTTGGCGAGACCTCATCTCTACAATAAATCAAAAAATTAGCCAGG
>CAUYQG010191188.1:0-10130 GCA_963574415.1 Tarsius wallacei
CCCCCCCCCTCCCCCCCCCCCCCCCGCCCCCGCGCCCCGCCCCCCCCCCCCCCCCCGCCCCCGCCCCCCCCCCGCCCCGGGGGGGGGCCCGCCCCCCCCCGGAGGGCTGGGACTGCCAGAGAGCCTATTTTTCAGTATTCATTCAACCAGTATTCGTTGAATTCTCTGCCGGTGGAAAAAATGTTTGGCTTCGGACCTTTGAGTTCACCATACTTTTCACATTTATATATATACATATATATATGATGATAATATTGTAAAAGTGCACTGACGTTTAAGAATTTTGGTCAAGTTCGTATAGAAATGGGATTGTTGACCCAAACTAGATATTTATAAACTTTTAAGATATTTTAAAAATATTTTGTATGTATTATACTTTTCAATTAAGTTAAATTGTTGGGAGGAATTGAGATGAGATGCTGTTATTGAATGCAGCATAATGTGCTGTAAAACCAGGACGATGGACCAGGGATTCTTCTTGAAAAAAAATGGGTAAAAATCCACTACTAAATGTTTCGGGCACATCTCTTATGGTTGTTGATGTTTGACACTTGAAATTTTAGTGGAGAAGTCCTAGAATAACATTTAAAATTTGTATGTCATAAATATAAAGCTTAAACTCATGCCTGGGATTGAGATACATCTTTTAAAAATGAAGTTGATCCCAATTGTAACAAGAAATATATACTCATTATAGAAAAAATGTTCAACAGGAAAATTGAAAGAAGAGGAAAATACAATCTCATTTCACCATATCAGCCTCTGCTTGTATGTATTTTGCTGTACTTCAAGTTTTTTGGTTTTGTTTTTACTTCAAGTTCTTTTTCAGCATGAAAATAAAACAAGCACATTGTGGGGAGATGATGGAAAGGCTGGTTAATGTGTACAAACATACATCTAGATAGAAGGAATAATTTCTAGAGTCTGATAGCACAGTAGCGTGACTATAGTTAATACCAATGTATTGCATATTTCAAATAGCTAAAAGAGTTAAGATGTTTATCACACAAAGAAATGATAAAAGTTTGAGGTGCTGTATATCCTGAATACCCTGATTTTTATCATTATACATTGTATGCCTATAGCAAAATATCACATGTGCCCCACAAATATGTACAATTATGTATTTCATTTTAAAACACGGGCTTCAATTCCACCCAGGGATGCCAAAAAAATCAACCATATACAAAAAACACCTGATGTGTGTTTATAGCATTCTGCTGTTTGGGTACTGACTGGCAAATTCTGATTTGATTGGTCTGTTCTGGGGCACTTAGTTTGTTAGTAAGGCCAGCTGGTGATTTTAATTCTCAGAGGTGAGAGCTACTCACCTAGATTTAGGAACTTTTTAAAAAATCCATCTGCCATCTGGCTCCATCCTCCCTCTACCTCACTCAGGTTATGGCTGGAGTCCTGATGGAGTCAGTCTTGGGGAAGTAGATTTGGGGGCACAAACCATTCTAACGTCAAGAAACACTTAATTCCCGGGGCACCTAAGCACATCTTCCCACCGTCTTTCTTAATAGCTGCCATTTACGGAGCTATTATTATGCTCCAGATACTATGCCAAGGACATTATGAAAACATCACCTCAGTCAGTTCTCACTCCAGTCCTTCCATGGAGGTGCTAGAACATTCTTTAAATGAGGAAACTGATTCTTAGAGAGTCTAATGATCTTTTCTGCCTAAACTATCTGACTTTCTGATTTTCCTGTCAAGGTCTTGCTCACAAAAGCTGCAGCATGGCCCTTATGTGGTGCCATTCTGTGCACAAGAATGGCTCCAGAAAGCCCAGAAACAGGAAACAGTTCTACGGTATTTGTGGAGTCAACCACCATAGCCAGAGAGGGTTGGGAGGGAGGTAGAAATTACAATAGGCAGAACATCTCTGTGTAGGAGTTGCCCTGACAGAGAGAGAGGGTAGTGTGTCTCGAGAAAAGAGGGAAAGAAGATTAACATAGGGATCTTGAGAGTATTTTCTCAGGCAGGGATAGAAGAATTTCCTACTAATTCAGAATTTGTTGACAAAACTTAGAAACTCTTTATGAATCCATAGCATCATGTTTATTTGATGTCAGTTTGTGCTATGAATCAACACCTAGTTTTAATTCTACCTTTAACTGCTCTTTCTGATCCACTTTTGCCTCTACTCTCAATTACCCATTAAGTCAATGTTATTTTTTACCATTTTTTTTGCCTTTATTATTGTTATTTATACATTTTTTTATTTTAAAGATGTGGGATACAGTTCAGGGTTAGGTATACAAATGTTCATTATGCAGGTACCCTTGTTGATGAGATATGCCCTCCCCCAGCAGTTTCCCACTGCTGCCAATTATTATTATTATTTTTTATAGTATATGATAATTGTTCAAGGTCCACTTGAGTGAGAACATGTGATACTCAGTTCTTTGTTTCTGTGATAGATCACTCAGTATTACAGACGCTAAGTCCATCCAGGTTGCTGTAAAGTTCATGATTTTGTTGTTCTTTATGGCTATGTAATATTCTGTCGTGTATATGTACCATATTTTAAAAATTCAATTCTCTTTCAGTGGGCAGCATGATTGGTTCCATGTTTTTGTTATTGTGAACAATGCTGCAATGATAGTATTATTATTACTACTACTACTATTATTATTATTATTTTGAATCGTAGTCTCACTGTTGCCCAGGCTAGAGTATAGTGACATCCTCACAGCCACCGCAGCCCTGACCTGGATACAGGCCATCCTTCTGCCTCAGCCTTCCAAGTAGCTGGAACTACAGACACACACCACCACACCCAGCTAAGTTTTTGATTTATTGTAGAGATGAGGTCTTGCCAAGTTGCCTAGACTGGTCTCAAACCCATGGGCTCAGGCAGTCCTCTCACCTTGGCCTCCCAAAGTGCTGGGATTTTATGCATGAACAGCATTATTTTTAATTGACATATAATATACCTAGTTATGAGATACAGAGTGATATATATATTTTTATGATATATATATATATATATTTTTTTTTTTAGTTGGGTCACTCTGTCACCTAGGCTGCAGTGCAGTGACACAATCACTGCAGCCTCAAATTCCTGGGCTCAAGCTGTCCTTCTGTTTCAGACTTCCAAGTAAATTGAACTACAGGCATGCACCACCACACCCAGCTAATTTTTAATCTTTTTGTAGAGAGGAGGTCTCATTATATTGCCCAGGCTGGTCTTGAACTCTTGGACTCAAGACATCCTCCCACCATGGTCTCCCAAAATGCTGGGATTAAAGGCATGAGCCACTATGTCTAGCCCAGAGTGATATTTTGATATATGATATAACATGTAATGATCAAATCAGTAATTAGTGTATCCCTCACTTCAAACTTTTTAAAATTTATGTTTATTTTAGAGACAGGGTCTCTAAAAAATTGGAACTGGCAACCAATTCCAGACCAAAATTCCAAGTGCCCATGCTGTAAGAGATAAGATAGACGAGTGGATCTCATCAAACTGAGAAGCTTCTGCAAAGCTAAAGAAACCATCAAGAGAGCGGGGAGACAGCCCACAGAATGGGAAAAAATATTTGTCAACTGTATATCTGACAAAAGCCTAACATCTAGAATCTACATGGAACTCGAACATGCCGAATGGAAAAAAACAAACAGCCCCCTTAAAAAGTGGGCAAAAGACATGAATAGACACTTCTCAAAAGAAGATATACGGGCAGCCAACAGACAGATGAAAAAGTGCTCAGCCTCACTCATCATCAGAGAAGTGCACATCAAAACCACATTGAAATACCACCTAACCCCAGTAAGAATGGCCATCATTAATAAAACAAACAGCAACAGATGCCAGTGAGGATGCTGAGGAAAAGGAATGCTTCCACACTGCTGGTGGGAATGCAAACTAGTGCAACCTCTTTGGAAGACAGTGTGAAAGAACTAGAAATTGACTTCCATATGACCCAGCAATCCTCCTATTGGAAATATACCCAGGGGAACTCAAGTCATTGTACAAAAAAGATTCCTACCTGCACACACGTTTGTTGCAGCTCTATTCACAATAGCAAAAACATGGAACCAACCATGCTGCCCATCGAAGCTGGACTGTATTTAAAAATGTGGTACATATACACAATGGAATATTATGCAGCCATAAAGAAGAACAAACATATGGACTTCGTAGCAACTTGGATGGATTTAGAGTCTAGGATACTCAGTGATCTGTCACAGAAACAAAGAACAGAGCACCATAGTTTTCACTCATAAGCAGACCTTGAACTATTATCATAATACTATAAGAAAGGGATTGGCAGTAATGGGAAACTGCCAGGGGAGGGGGGGTGGTTGGATTGGCAGTTGAGGGGAACTGCCAGGGGAGGGGTGGGGCACACCTCATCAACAGGAGTACCTGCATAATCAACGTCTGTATACCTAACCCTGAATTGTACCCCACATCTTTTAAATAAAAAATTAAAAAGTGTAAAAAAAGAAAATCATTTTGTAAATACATGATTTCTGGGTTCTTTATTCTGTTATGGATCTATGTAGTCTATGCTAGTACATGCTATTTTGGTTCTTATAGCTTTGTAGTATATTTTGAAGTGATATAGGAGAATGCCTCCAAGATACTTTTTATTTGATTTTATTTTATAAACTCTCATTCTGAAAATGATATATTAATTCAAAGCCTTTCTTTCCTTCTGTTTTATAGTTATACTACATAGTTTAGGTTTGTTTATTTTGTCTGATCATTTATTCAGATGTTTTATTTGCTTCTTGTGCTAGTTTGTATTGCATTTGTCATAGACTATGCTAAAGAAAGTTTAAAGTTTTTTTTTTCTTAAGTACTATCTTACTTAGATCTATAATCTGAGGAAAACAAAAGTTTTTGTTTGGTAAAATCATTCAAGTCTTTATTTCTTTTTATTTTTAAAATTTGAAATTTTCTTTGAAATAAAATTAAAAACATTTTTTATTGCACACAGAAAAACAAAAGTCCTTCACAGTCTGTTAAGAAAGATGATGGGGTTGAGAAGAACCAGGATGCTTTCTGGGTAAAAATCAAGTTTATTTTGTCTTATTTGTGTGTTCTTTCTAGTTTTGTGTTCCCTGAGCCATTAGTAAAACTATTCCTCCATTTGCTAAGCCAGCAGATAAATCTTTGTTTCTTTTCTTTCCCTAATCTCCCACATCCAGTTTATCACTATATCTAGTCGGTTTACCCTTCAGCTATCCTACCAATATCCTAATTTAAATGCTTTTGTGTCCAGCACTGTCTTAGATATAGGTAGCAGTACTGAACAAAACAAACACAGCTCCTGTCCCCATGGAGTTTGACTTCTAGCAGGAAGTCAAAGGAACAGGTTACCAAACAAAGAAGTAGAATGAAAAAAGGACGAGGAATTGTGACGAAGAATAACTGCAGGCACAAGGAGGCACTTGGCCTACTTTTTAGATAAGCTGATCCTGGAAAATGATACTAACTTGAGATCTGAGTGAAGCCAGCATATGGGAAGTGATGAGAGAAGTGGTCTAGGCATAGAACAGTCAATGCAAAGGCCCTGAGGCAGGGAGGAGCTTTATTTATTCTGGGACTCATTGGTAGGGAAGTCAGACTGAAGAGGGTGCCAGAGATCAGATCATGCAGAGTCCTGCAGAGTGTGGATTTATTCTGAGTGCAGAGAAAGCCTTGGAAGAGTTTTAAGAGACAGAAGAGAATCTGAGTGTGAATCCCAGCTGGGTGATCTCACACAATTTTGTAATCTTTCCCATCCTTGCTGTTATTATTTCCAGACAAAGAATCTAACCTCTCAGGGTGGTAAGCGTTAAATAGTAACATCTTCAGAACACTTAACACACTTGGCACAAAAAAGACTATGTGGTAACTTAAAAGGGAAAGCCCTGTTTCAATGAAATAATTTCAAATGCTGTTTTCCATTTAAATCAGTACTAAGAATAAGTGGAATTTTGAGCTATATGCAGTAAAATGCCTCATTATTAAAATAGTATTGTATATTTTAATTTTTTTCACTCAGTTCTTCAGGGCTAAAAATAATATATTTTACATTACAGATATTTAAGGAAATGTTATTCAAGTGTATATACTTACAAGTGTGTCTTGGCTAATGCTCAGGCAGAAAAGATCAACTTCATTTATTATGGTCAATTTACATATTTATCAATTGCATTTTTATCAATATTCTATTATATTTTATATCACCTGAGTGATCATAGGTTTGCATTTTTTAGTGTTTGAGGATTTGCAACATTACTATGGGTCTTCACTTGTTGATATCTGTAGTTCAAGTGTAATTTTCCTTAAATCAGTAGTTCCCAAACTTGATCATGCATCGGAATCATCTGAAGGCTCCACTCTAGTCTCTGAGTTCTAACAAGTTAACTGGTGATGCCAATGCTCCGGGTCATCTAAAAACCACATTTGGAGAACTTATCTTAAGCCAACAGAAACATCAGTCATTTGTTAAGTGGTTGTTTACTATTCAAGATAGAGATCTCTAGTCTATATTTACCCTACATTATTTCACACTGAATTATTACTGATAATGATATTAATTAGAGCTATTACTATAGAGTAAATGTTCTTGGGGAAAAAAGTAATTTGCAAACTATCACTTTTCCAGCTTCAATTACTTATTATTGACGCATTTCACGGCAAAGGATTTCAGAAAATAAAAGAATATTTTCAACAAAAAGAGAGACGCTTTCCTCAAAAATATAATCATCTTCTATTATACCATCTTGATAGATCAATACATAAGGCACGTAAGTTGATTTGTTTTGTGATCAAGATATGAACGTACGTTTTTATAATTATTTGAGTTTTAATTTAGTGTGGTTTAATACCTAGGAACTGGATAAAAATGAATTTCAGTATGTTTCACTGTTGCTGAAATGTATTCAGCGATTCTTCATAGATGACCTCAAAGATGATGAGCCTTTGCTAATTCTGCAGGGACTGATCCCAAAGATAAGTGTCCTATTTTAATTTTATATGGTTTGGGGTAACTTCAAGAACTCGTGTGGATTCAGTTATTTTGTTAAGTTGGTGTTTTTTGTTCCTTTGAAATCCAGTTGGAAGAGAAATTGGTATCCGTCCTTGTTGCCTATATCCACTTAAAAATTAAATTCAGTACACATGTTCTGATGTATAGCTGGATAGGGCAGTGTACACTGGGAGTGTACAGGATTGAGTCAGGCACAGCTGCTCCCCTTGCTCCCTTTGACGAGCCTGGTATGTTTTAGTGAATTTGGGGAAGATGAGTAGGCGTAGGCTCTATAACTGTGTGTGTGTGTGTGTGTGTGTTTGTGTGTGTGTCAGAGTCTCACTCTGTTGCCCACGCTGGAGTGCAGTGGCACAATGACAGCTACCACAGCCTCGACTTGCTGGGTTAAGGTTCATCCTTCTTCCTCGGTCTTCCAAGTAGCTGGACTATGAGTGTGCACCACCATTCCTGGCTAATTTTTTGATTTATTGCAGAGACAAGATCTCTCTATGTTGCCAGGCCATCCTCTCGCTTCACCTTCCAAAGTGCTGGGATTACAGGCATGAGCCACCACACCTGGCAACTATTTTAATAGGCTTTGTTAAGAATATTAGACTAGGAGAACTGTCATCAAAAACTTCCCTTTGCTCTCATAACACCTTTTTTTATTTTTTAAGCCCTGGATGAATCTGAAAAAACAAACAGCAAAAACATTTTTTGCTTATTCAAAGTCACCCCAGTTAGCAAATTTTATTCTGTTTTTAAATTAACCAGGAGATAACACTGTAAGTGTTTATATAATGGCATCTGGAAGCAAAGTAACATCTCTTGCTGGATTCTTTTTTGTGATGAGGTTTTTGTAGTCCTGAGAGTTTGCTTATTGCTGCTAATAGTCTCTGATTTACCCCTTGTGCTCTAGTACCTAAAGTTTATTAAGGCTAGATTGGGTCAAGAAGATCTACCTCTGTCTTTTTTTCCCCCCTCTCTAAAATGCCTTCAATTACGAAGCTGCCCCCTTCAGGGAAGAAATAGTAAACTCCAGGCATTCCCAAATCCTCTCAAGAACTTTAAAGGTGTTTGCAGAAGGTGTTAAAGACTTTGCTTATGCAAACCGTGCCTATTTCATTTTTCATTTAACTCCACGGGACCTGGATACACTAATTCATGGAGGTAACATGAAGCAGGAAAGAGGATATAAAAGCCCAAAGGAAATGCTGCAGGGATGTACCTTGTAATCTTAAACTGATATTTTGGGGGGTGTGTGCAGGAATCTTTTTTTTCTACTGACTTTTCCATTTTGGTTTAATAATGTCCTCCCAAGTTTTAAAAAAGTAGCAAATCAAATCTCCCCTGGAGTTTTAAAATCAAATAGGAATTTCCATATTTCACTGCAATTCTAGTTGGTAACATCTCATAACCATAAGTTAGACACTGTTATTTCACATAGATTGTTGCCAAGAAAGTAGATCAAAATCATTAGAGAGTAGGATACTAAACTCCGTAATTCCAAAGACAATTGTGTTTGCAGACTCAACACCAAGTGTGCTTGGGAGTTATTCTTTTCCAAAGGACAAGAATTTCCTACAAAAAGGAACATATTTAGTCCTATATGAGGAGGATTAAGCAACTTGTCCTATACCATATTTCTAATAAGTCATTGCTGTTGTATCTGGCTTCTGGTAATGACACACCTGTGGGGACAGCTGGAGTGTCTGCTAGACAATGTATAATCATGTCACATCAATGGGTAAAATGACTATTTCCCATTCCCAAGTATGGATCAGATAATGTGGCCTTTCCCTCTATTTTTTCATATACTCAACCAATATATTTGGGTGGAGGTTCTGGGAGGGAGATAGCCTTTAGGGAAATGGATGGAATGATGCCAAAAATGTCTTTAAAGTGAATTTTGAGTATGAATATAGGGAGGGAGAAAATATGGCTTTAGCAGTGAGTTCTGCTGTGTAGAGGGAACATTTCTTTCCTTGCCTTGTGGTAGAAAAATTTGTTTTGAAAGGTGGATGATTCAATCTAATGCAAATATTTGCCTGATTTGAGATAAAAGAGATCTTACTTGGGACATAACAGTGCCTCTCATACCTTGCTGTCTGTTATAATCACCCAGAGAACTTTCACAAACACTGCCTGGGCCCCATCACCAGTGATTTTCATTCACTGGGTCTGGAATGGGTCCTAGGCTTTGGGGTTTTCGAAGTTTCCAATTTCAAGATTGAGAACTGATTGGTTCATTTATGGTCTTGAGCTAGGGTGCCGTGGGTACTTGGCTCCAAAGTGCAAAAGGTTTTGAAGGCCTGGCTCCTGTAAGAGTTGTTCATCACAAACTCATGTGACTGATTTCATATTTAACTGATGATTTCTCCTTATGCATGTAGGATTTTTTTCCTTTGTAAGAGTGACTAGTCTTAGCAAAAATTGTTCAAAGATGGCTTTCGCTTTGCTGAATAAAAACTGTATATTCTAGGAGGAGGTTACAGAGATTTATTTTAAATCATACTGATCCTAGAAACTTATTGTGAAATTGGATATGTGTACTCCTATAGGAAAAAATTAACTTGGCTAAAGAAAGATAGCTAGGCTGGAGGCATATTTACTGCACTCATGGATACTTCTGCAGCACTTTCCAAATGCTGCCGTCTTCTTTGATAGTTTGTTTCAACAGCTTCTCAGATTACAAAATTTTCTCTTGTGTTGGGCAAGTTCATTTGTCTCTGAAACCTTCTTTGCAAGCCCCTTTACATGGCTTTCTGGTATGGATTCTGGCCAAGTCTCCAATTTTTGCTGACCTCTGAGACCTTACTTATTATAACTCTATAGCAATGTGGCTCCATCCTGAAGCATTCTGGATAGGAGGCCTCAGAGCCAGTTCTCATTGAAGTGTTATGGGATGCAAAAAGGTCTTTATGATGACTTTGCTCTAGTAAGAAAACTAACTTGTGAAATTTTATTCAATAGGCAGTATTCAGCCGGGCTTGGTGGCTCAGCCTGTAATCCCACGCCTTGGGAGGCTGAGGTGAGTGGATTGCCTGAGCCCGCGGGTTCAAGACCCGCCTGGGCAACTTGGCGAGACCTCATCTCTACAATAAATCAAAAACTAACCAGGCGTGGTAGCGCGTGCCTGTAGTTCAGCTACTC